>JAOYSI010001363.1:0-17191 GCA_025775065.1 Hiodon alosoides | reverse complement strand
ACAGAGCACCCCCCCCCCACCCCTCCACCCCACTTCTGCTCCGTCTCCAACACCAAGCCAAATAAACTATTTCAGCCAATTAAAAAAAACTACAGCATATGCACCCCAGCATTGCATCATAGAATTACGTTTTTAATTATTAGATTTTTTTTTATTTATGAATTGGTGCACGCTTTAAAAGGGTGAAATAACAGGTTGGAAGCAATGTTTCTCTGCTGTACGCGTGTGAAGGGCTGTATGCCTGTTTTGTTTACAGCAGTGAGATATACCGGTTTGTGTGGAAAGCAGATTATCCACATTGTAATTCTTTATTGGTGCACTGTTAAATATAATCAAAGCTATTTCTAATCTTTAAATCTATCATAATATACATTCTCATTGTCCAATTGTCTAAACAATTGAGGTCCTGGAAAATTTTAACTAACCATGCTGTAACAGAAAATATTTAGTTCTAAGGATTTAAGTATAAGCCAGTCCTTGGTGCTTTACCCACTTTAATATGTTTATAAAAAATTGCCTCGAACGCGTACAGTTAAAATGCCGTTGATGATCATCTCCGCCTCAGAACTGAAAGATGTACCCGGTTTTTACCTGCAACATTAAACGGGAATAAAAAAGAAGCCAGTGAGAAACAGCTTGACCTTTCCCAGAGGGGCTGTTCCTTAAGGAATTAATGGGGCTAAAAGAATTAATTGCATCAAGCCGTCTGTCGTGCTGTGGGAGCAGAGTAGAGGAGATAAGCTTGGACCGGACATCTTCGGACTCTGGTAGAGAGCGCCGGAGTCAGCCATGTTCAGCAAGCTGAGGAAACTCTTTGGGTCCGGTTCGGAGGGGCCCCGGGCCCCCGAGGCGACCCCTGCCCCTGCCCCGGCTCCAACGCCTGCCCCTCCGCCAGCCAAGGTAAGACTCCACCAAACGCTGGCATCGCTGTTGAGCGCTCTGCTCAGTTCTGTCGTAGCAGTAAAAGTGGCCAATCAAAGATCCGAGATTGGTCCACGCGATGGGTTTCCGACAGGCAAACAGGCAGCAACATTCCAGGCTTGCTATGAGCTCGAGATATACCGCACAGGAGTTCAGAGCTGTGCCTCGAAAGAAGTTGTGTGTGTCTATTTGTGTGTCTGTCTTCGGGCTTAAACGTAAAGCCTTCTGGAAATAGCTTGCACCATCAAAACACAAAGAAGGACGGCCATCCAGAACAGCAGAGCAAGGGGGGAATTTAGCCCGTCTGATACCTCAGAAATACAGGGCAGATTTGGGCTGTCAGCCCACAGCTGGTCTATTCTGGTGTCAGCATTATTTTGATTGAAAGGGACATTTATAAAGGGGCTTTGGGGGTCTGGCTTGTTAGCAGACCACCTGGTTGCCGAGTGCCGCACTTTCCTGAACAGGATCTGAGTATATTTGTCTGTCAGAGTCTCAGTCTGTCAGAACTGGGGCTCCGTTGTTTGTGAAACTTTGATTATGATCATGTCCCAAACCGCCACACAGGAATCATCTAGATTCATGTCACTCGTAATTATTTTCACTTTTAACGTGAAACAAATGTGTAAGCATGTCAAGAAACTGGTGGTTTTATTTTCATAAAAAAACACATTAATCCTCTCTCTGAATTGTCCTTGAATTGTTCCGCAAGTAACTCCTGCAACTTCAAAGAAATAGATGCACATTTTTTTGGTTTCATAAAATGTTCATTGTATTGGTTAAAAACGCAAATGCCCATTTCCTGTGAGAATAACTCAAAATAAAAACAAGGGTAGTGTACTAGAAGCCAGTATCTCTTGACAGGAAGAAAAGCCTTCTGAGAAAGAGGAAGTGGCCAAGACGCAGGAAGAGGCCAAGACGGAAGAAGTGGCCAAGACGGAAGAAGTGGCAAAACTCCCCGGTGAGATGCCAGATGCACAGATTTCAGTCACTGAGTGGAATGTCATAGCTACGGGCACTGGACAAAAAAGTGGAAACACCTGGGTAACACAGCAACAACTGGTGTGGTTCATCCACGATTTAAGCAGATACTATCCCATCGTGCACAGGGTCATGCGTAAAAACGCTGCGCAGGCCTGGTCACCTGTAATTACGGTTGGCCGGCCGCCAGCAGAGACCTCTGCCAATTTAAGAGAGCAGCTCAGCATTGTCTGGAGTGACGTCAGCATGGAACGCCAAGGGGGCGACATCGTCAGGGCAACAGCGGACTGAAGCACATCCGTCATGTGGCATGAGTTGATTGACTGTTTCATGGAAAGGCGGTCTTGCATTCCTCCTGCTGAACTGTAGACCCCCCCCAACACCGCATGTGGTGATCCAACACCAAATTACCTGAAGTCTCGTTGACGTTACCATTTTTCTGTCCACTACCTGCATTTGGTCATGCTTAGTTAACAGGTTTTCGAATGCCTTGACGGAAGAGAAGTTTTAAAAACCTGTATGCTTTCATACTGCGTGGCTTCTCGTTTCTCTCATTTAGCGAGGACTGCGCCATGTTGAAACGTATTGATCTGCATCAGACACAAAACTGCTTGACAACACTGACCCTGTTGTTTTAACAATCCGTCCCCGTGCCTGTGTGTAGACCTCCGTGAAACCTACTGCCTACTGGTTACTGGTGGTCTCAAAATGAACAGCGTTTGACTTCCTGTGTCTGTCCAGAGCCGGCTCCAGCCCCTGCCCCGGAGCCAACTCCGGCGCCTCCACCAGAGCCCCCGAAACCAGAGGAGAAGGCGTCCGACCCTGCCAACAACGAGCAGGGCCCTGCAGAGGGGTGAGGGCAATGCCTGGCGTTTGCTGGTTAAGCTTCTTCTTATCATATGTCCGTCCTGTTACAGTAACAGGGGGACCACTGTAACAGCTGGGGTGGAAATAATAATACAATACAAATGTTTTAGTGTAAAATGAAAGGAACGTGTTTTCCATGCATTCTAGGATATACATTTTTAAATTACATTTTAATATGCATTTTCATATAGTACTTTTTCATAAAGGACAGAGAGGTCAAAACCAAATAAGCGAATTGGTATAAAAAATGAGGTAATCTTTTAGAAATCTGTGAAACAGTCAATACGTACAGGACCATTTCATTGCCTGCAATATTTCCACGGTCTGGCCTTGTGTTGGAATCGGCATAAAGCGTTTTGGCCTTGCCTCCAGTTGATCAGCCTCCGGTACGAAGACCTGTAACCACAGCGCAGTAAGGCAGCAGGGAGGGGTTCCTTTTAACCGTCAGCCTCCCTGTCATTAGCATTCAGCACATTTAGCACTACACAGTCCACACGGCTCCGCTCACCATAATTCAGACGAGGAGTGTTGTAGACAAGTGTATGGCAGTCTCAGTCCAGCAGGGAGCATTGCGCTGGCTCAACGCTGAACTGTCTCTGCTCTTCCTCGAGCACGCGCCCTCGTTTGGCCACCCTCGTCCTCCCCCGTTCTGATTCCTGCCTTGCGATTCCTAAAGTAGGCAAAAGGAGATTACAGGCTTTGCAGCATTTGCTACTCATAAGAAGGTCAAGGGAGGGTTGTTGCTGTAAATTCAGACATCCTCTGCGACATGTCCATTGACCTGCGTGGATTTGCTCATCCGATGAGAAATATCGAGTGACATTTCTGTAACAGAGAACATGCTTATCTGCGTGATCGACAGCTGGAAAAGACTGCCACTCTGGCCCTTAACACAGCATCTGAAATACAACAGTACATTTGAGAATCTGTCAGAATATAATGCCTGTTATCGGCTCTTTGTGAGGAATCTACACAGCCAGTCTCATATAAGGGCAACATTGATTTGAGGTTTTTCTTTTTAAGAACATTTCAAAGATAAGACAAGAAAACAACAACAGTTTAGCTCTCCGGTGCCAGTGTCCACCCCCAGACAACGCTCGCTGCTCAGTATTTCGGTGTAATACCATGAGGTATAGGGTCCTCTATGTCAGAGGTTCTCAAACTGGGTCCTTAGAGACCCTAGGGGGTCCGCAAACTAAATACATTTTATACAGTTTTGTCGGTAAGTTTCTCAGCAGGGATTCCGTGATTAGTGTTGCATGTGAAAAAGCGTCCGTCAACAAAAAAAAATTTGAGAACTCCTGCTCCGTGTAGTCTAAAGAGAGAGCTCAAAAGGCGATTAGGTTTGGGGGGCACACGTGAACCCGTCCTGGTTCTGTGTGTGGTGGCGGGATTCATGTCAAGGAACAGAGCACAAGTAGCGAGGGATCTGTACACTGGCGGTTGTTCAGTTCCTTGTGTGGAAACTCCTTCAGTGAGCGGGCAGCGTCGCTGTCGGAAGATGCCGTTCGGCCTCGATGATGTTGCCGCATAAGTAAAGGTGTGTTACAATCGACAATCTGATGAGTCAGATTCTCATACTCTTCTACAGCCAGGGTGACGCCCCTCCTGCCCCGCTCCCCATCGTGGTGAACAGGTACACGGACGACCACCTCCGGGAGGTCATCAAACGCATGAGGGAACGGACTGAGATCTACAAAGAGAAGGTGGTAGATGCCTACGCCTCGTCCCCGGAGCACAGCCCCCCTGTCAGTAAGTCTGTGCCCGCAGAAGACTTGTAACAGCAGCTATGTCCTTTACATTACAGCCTCTACGCAGACTTCAGATTGCTATACTTTATGTTGCATCATAAAATATTGGTTTAAATGAAGCATCTGTGAATTTATACTACGATCAGGGTTGACTGTGGTGATACACGTTTGCTGTCCCGTTGTAACCTATGACCTGGGAAGTGAATTTATTTGTTTATTGCATTCTAGCTCCGGTCCTGAGGAAGTGCGACTTCCTGAAACTGCAGGAGGAGGAGAGAATACGAAAGGAACAAGAAGAAGAAGAACGGAAAAGAAAGGAGGAGGCAAAAAAGGAGGAGGAGGCAAAAAAGGCGGCGGAGAAAAAGGAGGAGAAGAAGAAGGAGGAGGAGAAGAAGAAGGATGAGAAGAAGCCAGGAGAGGTGGAGGAGAAACCCGACCGCTCTCTCTGCCCCAGCATCAGCTGCTCCTTCTTAGACGTCCTGCTCAGACCCCTGGAGGAAAAGATGGATGTGTACCTTGACAAGACCCTGGATCCCTTTACAGGTGAGGGTCACCTGCAATGATCTGCAAAGTGATCTGCAAAATCAGACTGCAGTACAGCGTCAACACTGCACTAACCCGTATTGCCATGTGGGAGATTGTGACGCTGTAAGAATAATAACACAGGTGTTTGCTACGGCTCCAGCCTGCAAGTGCCTGCAAAAACGGGGGGGGGGGACCCCTGCTTTATATTACTGCTTCATCATGAAACCAGGTTGTTCAGACTGACGGTCTCCATCACCCATTCGACCTTCAGACCGCCGCTATATCTGTTGGCTGAGCGTGGTCACCCTGGCCTACAACTACAACGCGTGGATCATCCCCGTCCGAATGACCTTCCCGTTTCACACCGCGCAGAACATCCCCTACTGGATCTTCTTCGACCTCCTGTGTGACTTTGTCTACGTGGTGGACATGATAGTCTTCCAGCCCCGCCTGCAGTTCGTCAAGGGCGGCGACATCATCGTAAGGCTTCTAAAAGGGCCCATAGTCTCTCGACATCAGAATAATAACAATAAGCGTTAGCATTTGCTGTAACAATGTATTAAGATGAAAAGCTGCAACGTAAATATTGTTCTTAATCATTTTAAGGGGACCTCATAGAGGTTGTATTTGTTGCAGTACTTGACCTTGTTTGGGGGGATAAACACAATTACTGATTCATCTGAAATGCAAATCAATATCTTCAATTTAGCATATCAAACCTTCCAAATAGCTTTGTAAAAAGTAATGCTAAGTGTGGAAGAATAGCAACCTTTTAATAGAGAGTTATCTTCTAAACTGAAGACTGACTCCAGTCACCATTTCGAAAATGTATTACAAGTATTATAATTATAATGTTTTCCAATCTTTTCTTTTGCAGAAAGAAAGAGCTCAAACAAAGATAAACTACAGAGAATCGCCAAGATTTCAGGTTTGAAAACTGTTTTTTGTACTACATAACTTCTTGTGACCATATAACTTTTTGCTGACTATTTGGGGGTTTAAAAAATCTTAGTGTGCCATCAGAACACGAGGAACATCAGAACATCAGCCTGTTTTGCAGAAATCAGCGTTCGTATTTACAGGGCTGTCAATAACGGGACTCAAGAGATTGATGAAAGAAAATTTACTTTGTTTCATGGCTTGCATGCCTAAGGTTTCACTGCTTCTCCGTGCAGCTTGACATGTTCACAATCATACCCTTCGATCTCCTGTGCATCCAGTTTGGATTCACAACCATCTTCCGGGTCAACCGTTTCTTCAAGGTAAGTTCGTCTGCATGAGTTGTGTTGTGTTTTGTGCCAGACTTCCACGTTTTGGTCCAGGGGAGTCGTAAGTTCAAATCAAACCATGACATTTCCATCGCGATACGTTAATAATGTCGGCTCTCTTCGCCTTCAAGCACGAGTCGTTCTTCGAGTTCAGCGATCGCCTGGAGAGCATCATGACTAAAGCCTACATTTGGAGGTAGACGGATTAAAAAGTCTTAACTTCTGCTAGAACCTCTGACCCAGCGAAACCTTGAGTCTGCGCCTCATTTTTACAGGGTGGCCCGCACCACTGGGTACCTGCTCTACATTTTGCATCTCAACGCCTGTCTCTACTACCTGGCGTCAGATTACCAAGGCATCGCCTCCACCAAATGGGTCTACGATGGCCAGGGCAGCGCGTGTGTACACACACACTCTCACCCGTGCGGGTCGTGGCCATTTCCGCATCTGTCGTGCTCCACACTCTTTACAGAGGTGGATCCGGAATCCACGGAGAAACGGATGATCTGGAATCCCCAGAGAAGCTGATTCTGTAAACGAGCAGAGGGTTCGGCAATGCTGCCATTTGGTGTCTGTGAGACACCGGGTGCAGACGCATCTGCAAGCGTGTCAGGCCTTTGTCACAGCGTAATAATTTTTCCTTCCATGCCCTCCATCCCCTGTGTCACACCTGTGTCACACCTGTGTTGCGCCTGTGTTGTGCCTGTGTCTCTCCACAGGTACCTGCGCTGTTACTACTTTGCCGTGCGCACACTCATCACCATCGGCGGCCTGCCCGAGCCTAACACCATCTTTGAAATCCTGTTTCAGTTGTTGAACTATTTCACAGGTGTCTTTGTGTTCTCCAGCTTGATCGGACAGGTAAGAAAAGGTGTTGTCAGCAAGGCAGATCACAGCATCGCTCTGTCCTCACTGTTTGCTTGCTGAACCTCTCTGTCATTTCGTCCTGTCCTGTTTTTTCACACCTCTCCTGACATGCTACTTCGTTGTATGTTTGTAAATACTGACGTGTTGCGATACAAAATATACAGGTATGTGAGTATAGCAGTACAGGCTCTCAGCTGGAGTGGTGTTGAGGTACAGGCAGTGCATATCCAGCAGTGTGAATAGAAGAGGTTAAAACTGTGAAAGATCTGGAGATCCTCACAGCGGCTCACCCACCACGCTACACCCTTCTTCTCCCTATCATTACAGTTTGGGGACAGCCTGTATCAGCAGGGAGGCGTTTGTAGTAGAATTTTAGCCGCGTTAATTAATTGCCCCCTCCCCTCCCCCACCACATCCCTCCCCCCTCAACCTCTCGCTTTCTTCTGGCTGTGTCAGACAGTGATGACAGCATAGATAACCTAGCAAACAATTACCGAGAGTCGCGACACCATGACCAGGGAAACGCCGTTCCTGGTCATCGTTTTTGTGCTAAAGCAATTTGTGGTAGAAAGACACCCCGTGAGTTGGGCCCTGGTGAGAGACAGGCCTCAGTCTCTGGGTGCAGGTTGGGTTTATTGAAAGGGCACACATCTCATTTTGGCGGCGCTGTCATTGATGAAGCGCTCCGGGAGTCCTTCAGGGCAAAGCTCGGAAGTGATTTACGCATCCCAGAGTGTTAGCAGGGAGATCTTTTTAGGGATGCGTCGGCCCTCGCGCCCGTCGATCATCGTGACATCCGGCCAAGTTGTTAACTCCCCTGGCAATGTCCCAGACAACAGCCTGCAGCCATGTGAGCAGAGGTGGAACCATTAAATCAACCGACGGACCGTCCGCTTTCAGCAGTCAAATCTTCTCATTGACCTTCTTTAAATTAGGTAGCCTGGCAGAGGTCATATTTCACCATTGGTAGCTGGGAAGATGAACTAGCACCTGGATCCTGTCACACAGCATTTAGGAGAAGGCAAACTGCGAGGGGAAATCCTGAATCGTGTTCCTTCTCAGCGTCTCCTCCCTGACATGATAAATGTCATAAATAAAGCCAGTAGTCTGCGTTAAATATTCAGTTTTTTGCCTGCCGAATACGAGCATGTCTACGATTAGATTTTCCTGTGTGTTTTGCAGAAATGAAAAATGTTTTGGGAACGATAATCACCAATAAAAAAATAAAAAAAAACTGGCTTTTGAGCGAGATAATTCTTCTGGGTTGGCTGCACGAGGACGATAAGCAGGAAGCCATAAGGATCGGATGGAACGCAGAACGCTGAAACTGTATCTGTTGGTGAGAGAGTACGGGATGCTGTGCGATTCTGCACGGCCAGTTTAGCGGAGAGCAGAGAGAGTAATGTCAGCTCAGGGCGTAGCGCTTGCCAACAATACCAGGCAATAAAGGGATTTGTCTCCTTAATTCCGGATTATCTGCAGAGTTGGCCATCTCCTGCCTGTTGCGGAACGGGGTGTCTGTGCGTGGGTGCGTGTGGGCGTGTGTGTGTGTGTGTGTGTATGTATGTCTGTGCGTTTGTGCCTGCCCGTGCTTCAGTCCGGCATAGTTTATTTTGTCCTCGGTATGAGTGGATGTATTTGAGTGGGAAAAGTGCTACTTAACTTTCGATGAGGCTGCCTTGCAGGTGTGTTCTCTTTGTTGTGTCTACCTGGATTCAGAAGCACATCCCATAGTCTTTAATGGCATGTTGTTACGCTCACCAGCTAACTTGAATTCCATTCTCCCCATGTGGGTCCTTTAACCAGACTTCCTGCGCTCCTGTCGGAGTCTGTGTGAACCCAGGCTGTGGAGGCTGATGGGGGAACAGGGTGATCTGTACAAGAGGGCAGTCTGGAATCCAGTGTCAGAAGGATAAAATGGACACATGCGTGCGGCTGGTGAACAGTTGAATTAAAACTCTGTTGTCTTTTAATTTAGAAATGATTTACTGTTGTTGGAATAAAATTTAAAAAAAAATTGTCTATTACAATATTTTCAGTCACATTTTTTAATTAACATTTTCACGTGATTCTACATATTTTTGCTTTGTGTTTTCGTATAACTCGTGTCACCTTGTGGAGTCACAAGTCACCCTTGACCAGTGCGATTTCATACAGGTGGCTTTTACTCTTGAATTGTGAATTATATTGCAGATTTAGCTAAACCTACTTATCCAGCTGGGCTTCCGCAGATCAATCCATTTTAAGTACCCCACTCCAGGTAACGGCAGCCGCGTCCCAGCTGGGACCGATTCTACGGCCCTTTGAACACAAGTCAAAAAACCACTCCACTGCACAATATTACATAGAAAAGACTGTGGGACAGGGCTTCAGTATTTCTCCAGACACAAGCTATTACACTGCTTATCTGAATGACCATTTCATGCAGGTACTTGGCTGTCCCAAGTTACGGCACGCACAGCAAAAAAAATAATAGTAAACCATTTGCGTTGTTTTCTGAGTTCATTATCCGTTGAAGAGACAATGGATGGAATGTGACATGATTTTAAATCAAGTCGCAAAGCGACAATGACTCATGTAATTACCAAAAAGACATTTGTCTGCGATCTCTTGTTTATCATACTGCTGGTTTACATGAACTGCTCACTTCTGTGGCGCCGACTAGCATACGAGTGTGAGGTTGTGAACGTTTCAATTTGCGTTGCACTGTTGTGCAAATTAAGAAGAGTTCTTTCATTTTTAAACAGTTGTTTTTGTCCCTGAAAAACAGGAAGGGCATTCCTTCCAGTAGATTTTCTTGCCTCCTTTTTAAACCGCCTCCCCTTCTTTATGAGGCAATCAAATTAATGATGGGATGCAATGCTGTTCGTTCTCAGCATGTTATTGGTTTAAGCACCATTTATTTTCAATTGCACTGAAAGCATCGGCTGGGATGCTGTGAAACTGTTCCGTAGGTCAGGTCGGGTGGACCTGCAAGCCCTGGGAGGGTTCTGGCAAGCCTCCAGATGCCTACCATGCGTGTCAAAAAGGTGCGGGGGTCAATAATGGCACCCATTTTTCCACGCCTCGCCCTGGATCACAGCCTGTCGATTTTAGGTTGCAGTAACTGGGCCACATGCCGTTGGGCTCTCCAGCTGTTGTGCTGAGGGGGAAACATTTCAAGAGTACATATTCCATGGTGAGTGTGTTAGGCCCTTTACCTGAAATAAGGAGTAAACCACAAGTAAAACTCCTAACATGTATACAAGTCTCTGTAAGATTACGTTTTAGATACATTTTGTAAGAGTATTGTAATTGTATTTACGTTTTAGTCATTTAGCTGAGGCTCTTATCCAGAGCGATGTACAATGCCACCTTGCCCTTTTGATGAGAACTACATGAAGGTACAAAGACTAGTACTACAAAGGACATACAAAGCAGTACAATACAATACAATGCAACATAAGCAAAATAATTATAGGCAGCAATATAGCAGTCAGTTCCTGGGGGTGTGTTCCTGTGGTGTGAGGTTTTCAGTTTCTGTTGAAGGCAGAAGAAACTTTTGATCTTCTGACGGTCTGAAATTTTGTATGTTATAGCTGAAAGTGAATGTTTCAGGGCTGACATCTTTCCATGGTGTGTAACGTAAGTACATCTTTCATTTTCCGTAGTTAGATATTTTCACAATATAGTCAATAAATCAATCAAATTTTATTTGTTACAGTAAAATTTTACTATTGAATTGTCACGGAATTCGAAACAGATTGCATTTTCCAGATGGGATCAAGAAACCATAAAAACCAGAGCCAATCAGGATAAAACTTATTCCCTGACCCCAGAGGCAATCGAGAGAACTCCTGGAAAATATCATCTCTAGTAGAAGCATAGTACACAGTAGGTAGGATAATAACGTAGTTCAATAAATATCTGAATTGATAGCAGTGTGGCTTCAGCACTTTGAGGGTGGTTGGAGGGAAACTTAAAATTAGATACAATCAGATGTGATTGCCCAATTCAATTTTGATGCTCATTATCTTTGTTACCTTTGTTACCTGTAACCAGTGTTTATGCTAAATGTCTCTGCCCCCTGCTACTCCACTTCTCATTGGCTGTTGCCTAAAACCCACTTTAGTGAAGTTCAGTTTTCAGAGCAGTAGTTTAGGTTTAATGTTCTGTGCTATATATTTAATGTATTGCCTTATAATTACTAGTAGACGTAGTGCAAATGCAGTGCAGAGGTTGTTTGAAATCCCACACAATTTTATTCACTCAGAATAAAATTTTCTGCAGAAAATTATCCTAAAGCAAGTTCTAAAAAGAAAAAGAAAAGAAAACTTGGTTTTAACCCAACACCACCCCTCACCATGGACTGCACCCTTGCGGGACACGGGCCAGCCTTGGCTCGCTTTACGCACAGGCCTCAACCTAGACTCCAACTAGGCTCCAGCACGGTGTCTCGGGCCCGGGAGGACAACCTACATGCCCCTTCAGCTTCCAACCGGTCCGTTTCAGTGGATTCAGTGCCTTGAATAGATTTTGCACTGCTCAGTTTTTAAGGGAAAGAGTTTTATGAATGTTGTGAGGTGGTGGATTGGAAAGTAGGCATTTGTTATTCGTCACTTCGATTTACTCTTGGCTTGATTGGAAAAGGCCTTTCACTGAATGTTAAATTAGTGGCTTTGTGAGCTGTTTTTCAACGCCATCGTTAACATTCTGCGTGAAGGTTTGATGCACAAAACAGGTAGTGTTACGTTCACGGCTTGTCGAATTTGATTGAAAGCTGACAGGTGATGAGTACAAAGCCAATGGATAATGTGAAGGTGCTTTTTTTGTGACGCGTGTGCATTGTTGATTGTGATTGCCTTTATCCGTACGCCCCAGCTCTTTGTTTTCTCTCCATAGGCAGCATTGTCTAGCTTTATGACACATTGAATCACAGATTGAGATCCTTCTTAACCGTTAGCCCTGCACAGTAAACAGTTCAAACTCACATTGGCATTCACATACAGTACCCTCTACCTGTGGTTTTTCTGCATTTAAAAATCTGAAAACCAGCAGGTAAAATGGATGTACCTGGCTTCGTGCTTTCCAGGTTTTGTTAAAAGGAGAGACATTTGTGCAGTTTTACACAGCTGGGCAAGTGGAAGGCTGAATAGCTGAGACAAGTGTGGAGTTCAGATTTGTGACCAGAGGTAAAGTCACTTGATCGCTAGATCGCTGGAGACCCCACAGGAGACTAAAGAAAATTAGGCTTCTCGGGGGGCAAATCTCGGGTCTGATTTACTAAAAGTGACTCTAAGTAAAGAGCTGGGTTCATTTCGATGTTCGTTTTCTGTAAACATGGAGGTTTGAGAGATCTTAGCTGTCCCAGATTGTTTTTGTTTGTTTCTTTGGACATCTTAGGCAGTTGATTACAAAGCGCAGCGGAAGTTAATGTGCCATAATGCGTGCCCCCAAAAAAACCTTTACAGTTTTGTAAATCATTCATAATGGAGCCACTTTCACTTGGTAGCTCCTATCATTTAGGTACGAAGAGGGCAGTTGTATGCATATTTAAGTTTGTAATGTTAGGTTTGTGATAAATAATGGTACTAATGAATTTCCTCTCCTGTGTTGTTATTTGTAACGTTACACTGAAGAACGCAAATATTGTGCTGCTGAGATCTGATACTAATGATCTGCTCTGCTCAAAACCTTGCTGTGTTAGCGACAGCCTCTTCGTCCAAACGATGAAACATTCGTCCCAGATTGCTTTCTGCCTGGTAGCTGGGATGAGACACACAGTTAATTTTCCTTAAACCATCACAGTTGTTTGTATAATTCTCAGATGGCTATCCAGGCAGTCTTTGTTGGAGACAATAGATCATAATCAGTTCTGGGACAGAACAACAGCTTGTAGTGAAATCATCCACTCCATTTCACTTAGATCAGTTAAATTCACTTGTTCATGAACATTTTTAAACACCTTTTAAGGTTGTAGTTTTGTGCTGCTTCAAATAGATAAGAATCAGCCTCAATGTCATCCTGTGCAGCCAAAGAAGAAAATGGAAAAAGAAAAAAGAAAAAACTTGGTAATATGAAAATTAATTCAATCAGCCCCACGCAACAAATAGATAATACCGGCTTCCACCCACATTGCTGTTGCCCGTAGCATTCACACATGAAATGTTCAGCCGTGTGTAAAAATAGAAAAATGAACAAAAGACCTGAACAAATGGCACCTCTGAGACACGTTCCGCCTGTGCATAATTCCTACGCGATAGCCAAAACAGAGGATTTTTGAAGAAGGAGAAAATGTGCCAAAATGTGGCAGGTTTGGCTTTTGATGTTTCAGCGTCCATCCTTTCATTTATATTGGTTTTGGTCAAAGTGGCTTCAGTTCTCCAGGGCGTCTGGTATTCAGCACCTTAAGATCCCTGAAGAAGACAGGACCACCGTTAATGTACGGTTAATGTAATGTGTATGTACAGTAAGTGCTCTTTGAATGAGGGCCTGGACTTGGACCTACAACTTGCACTTAAAGAGAATTCATTATCTGCCATTTAACATTGTAAATAATAGTTCACTGGGAAACGTGTCTAATTGCTTGTTTAAAAAGCTGTAGCCACGCGTAGGAACATGCAGTAGGGTTGCCGAACTCTGCGTCTCTTGGCGGGGTCCGGAGTGAGCTTCCTTCTGTAAGCGAGGAGCGAAGAACAAACAGCATGCAAAAGCCAGAACATGCGTCCAGTGATATGTGCTAATGGATGAACGGAGGAACTGACCGGCTCACTTGCTTACAGAGGAGGGGAGAACGGCGCGGGCAGGTGGGTATATTGTGCGCAAGGCCTGCTTTGGAAGTACAACTGCTGCCTTTTGGGCTTCCGTGGTCGGAAGTCCCATGCTGCAACAAAAATAACTGCAAGGTTTGAACTTCACTCAAAGGGGCCGGAGCAATCTTATGGTTTCCATCCATTCCAAAATGGATGTGTTTAAATTCAAAGCAGATTTTCTGGGTAGGCCCTGCCAATGAACAGTCTGAAGCGGAATGCACTTTGCTCCTTTTGGGCGTAAGGTTTATGGTTTTTTAATGGATTTTTTTACAGACATACATATGAGACACATATGAAAAGCATGAAGGACTTTTCCATGTCTTTTTTTTTCATTGATTTCTCTTAAATCTAAGCTGTTATATATTCTCAAGTAGTCATACACAGATGGATTTTATTGCAGAAGTCAAATAAAATATTCTCTATTGGAACTAATACAATATACGTTTTTGTTCGTAGAATTTTTGGAATTAAAAGGCCTCGACAAGTATATATCTTAATTAAGAAGACGTTACCTATTGGCCGATTCAGCATGAAGAAGCGTTTCTTATGAAAACACTGACGGTTTTTTTTGGCATGGAATTTCTGTGTGACTGGGAAAGTTGATTGGAAAATCAGGGTACGTGATCAGAGGCACGTACCTGTTGGCGTTTACCACCATGTCAAAAAGACCTGCGTAATCAATTTTTTTTACATAATAGGAATCCTTTGTATTACAGGAATCAGTCTGCCTCTAATGATTCTTTTTCTAGACGCTATGGTTAACATAAATATTTTTCATAGTTTGAAGGTCATTTGCTTTCATAAGTATTTTCTAACAAAGAGGAAGATGGAGTCTGCTGACAGTTAAATCTAACATTTAACCCAACATATAGTGGTTGCCAAATCCACCCCCCAGCGCTACTACAATAGATCATTGTATTGAAATAGAGAGAACCCGGGAGCCGTTGATGCCGGCCCAATTAGTATGCGCAAACTTAGGACGCACCACCAGCAACCATCTGGTTGTTATCAGCCCACGCTGATCCGGGTGCAGCCGTAATCATTGCAGCAGGGCCGCGCGGATCTCTGCGGTCCGCAGGAGAGAGCACTCGCGCACTCGGAGGACGAGGACTCCTGTGCGGAGGACTCCTCACCTTTGACACGAAACAGATGCTCCGCCTGACTGACTGCTGGCAAATCTGCAGAACGTGTTCCAAAACGGCCTCCCTTAACTAAGCAGTCTCACTGGCCTGACCATGCACATTGGCCGCTGCATTGTTTAGATAATCCGTTCATTTTGCTACTGAAATCCTGCTGATCTCTTGGTAATCTGTTTTTTGCACATGGTGCTTTACCAATAATAAACGTCAATTAATTATTATTATTTTTATAAATAAATATTAATTTTTGAATTGAGTGTGCCTAACAGCATTTACTGGATTCCCCCACCCTCTGAGGACAAAATCAAAAGGGAGCAAACAGTATTGAACTTTGCCAGCAGTGAGCAATGTCTGCCCCGGGTCTTAGAGAAGCAGGTTTGAAATAGAGGTAGCTACAAAGAGAATTATTAAAATATCTGCGAAAGCTGTCACACAAAAAAAGAACTCTGTAACATCAGACAGCATGAATCAAAAAGACTGGCTCCTCACCCGCACCAAGGAGCTAGGCAGTGACAGAGAAGAGAGATACTGAGTGAGTTTGTTCCAGTCTGCTGTGCTCTGTAGATGAGGCTTGGAATTGACATCAGAAGAAGGATTTGGTGTGCAAGTCTGTGCATATATTCAAAAGTGACTTTGCTGTTGTATAGCATAAACTTAACTGCTAAACAGCAATAAAACTTCACTGTTTAAAAGTGAAATACGATTTACCGTTTGTTTAGCTTTTCGTTTACCTGTTCTAAGGTGAATATTTTGCTTTGAAACAGGTTTCTATCGCTGTTAACAATTTTTAATGTGATATTGACAACATTAGGACAAAAAAAGTCTAGAAAATGGTTCATTTTGAAAAAAAGAAATGACATTTTCAAGTTTCTCAGCAGATTTTAGCTAGCTAGCAAGCATTAAACAAATTGTTTAGTTTAAATTTAAAAAGTGGCTAGGATGGTAAAGGAGTTTGCCTGAGTGCAGACTGAGCCCTATGAGCTGGAAGTCAGCGGTCTGAATCCAGCTCGTGTCATTACTCGATTGTGTGCGTCTCAGGCTTCCCAGGCCCCTGCAGGCTTTCAGTACCGTCAAGATGGATTTGCCTCCCCTCCCCACATGTGGTGATGGGTGAAATATAATTGGCGGTTCCAAATAAATACATAAAAAAATGTTTTGAAATAATACCCCTGAAACGGTTAGTGCTGGAATTCCAAGTACTATTACCATTCTAAATACTAGAAACCTTTGAAATTACACCATGGGTAGACATGTCAACCCTAATTTTGCTACAGTGGCTCATATCAGTATTCCCGGTTCCTGTGATTGTAACCCTAGTTTTAGTAGTGAGGAAAGAGGCTTACAGACCAAACTGGCGGCAATGAACAAATAGCTGAAACAGCTCATAACACTGGGAGAACTGACCCACAGAATTGCATCTCAGCATGTCTGTCTCAGTTAAAGCAATCATCTGTCTGTTTGTGTTTGAGCAAAAGTTACTCAAACATCAGCCAGCGTTAATATCACATCTTTATGTAAGAGCTTTTGATGGGCAGCGCCATGCTTCCTTGTACCTTTATCTTTATTAAAGCATGTAAAGTGCTTACTCTAATTTGCTGTCTCTCCCAATACATCACCCTTGCACTTAAGTAAGAAGCAGATTTGCCGAAATTGCAGCTTGAATATTGGTGATAATAAAGAAGTCTCCCCATTCCCTTTCAGCTCTTTCTCAAACGGAAATTGCCTTTTTTCCCCCCTCCTTTTTAATCTCTTAGGATCTTGACACTGTAGCACCAAGTCCCAGTGGGTAGCACTGGCGTGGCTCCAAGTGCCATTGAGAGAGTGGCGAAGGGGGAGGGCTGTATTTGACAGGGGCTTGCTGAATAGAAGCCGGGCCGGTGAAAGGGGGCAGCAGTGATTGATGTACCCCGAGAGGCCCTCCGCTGAAAAGGCCGGGAAAGAGGCATGATGTCATTCTGGCAGAGATGGGCCAGGGCCTTTGAGGTTAGAGTGCCTCCCATCCCTCTGCCTCTCTTTCCCTATCCCCATCCTTTCACCGGAGGAATTTTAAAAATAAACAAATAAATAAATGGGGTGATTGG
>JAOYSI010001362.1:0-17195 GCA_025775065.1 Hiodon alosoides | reverse complement strand
AACACACTGTCTCTGTCTCTCCCTCTCTCTCACCCTCTCTCTCACACACACACACACACACACACACACACACACACTCTCTCACACACACACACACACACACACACACACACACACAGCTAATAAAGCATCGCTGACAGCGGGAGACACACAGCCACTCCAAGGATAGATCAGAGCACAAGGCCCCCGGGAGGGTGCTGATGCTCTCTGGAGGCTAGCCCGCTGAGGGGGGAGAGCAGTGGGGCTCCAGAGCAGTTCACAGGACAGGGCTGATTACAGCAAGTCGCGGTGATGGCCCAGAGCCCTGAAAACTTGATGAAACGCTGGGCATGCTGTAATAGAAAGAATGTACAGCGCTCTATGTTTTATGTGAATGGTGGGGCAGGGAGGTCCTCGTGTGCCAAAGGCGACGGCTTTACTAAAGGGTTGGCACAACTCAGAACACCGGCGCGTAATTAAACCAAGATGGCATCATTAAAATGACCCAGTATGTGTTAAATGTGCTGCATAATCGGAAATCTATAAATGTATAATACACTTGTTGTTGTTATGTTACAATGTACTGGTACTGCTTCCTATGTTGTCGCATTACATTCATGCCGTCACAATTTAATAATTTCACAATACACCAGATTCAAACACAGGGGCTTAAAGTGCAGTGATGACATGACTTGCAGACACAGGTATACTTGTTGGGCACCAGCGTTGACATTAAAATAATCCTTTTTATCACTGCATTCTGTGCAGTACCTATGTAAGCAACAACAGGGAAGCGGATGTCTGGATTCAAAATAAATCTCCAAATCTCTGTCTCTCCAGTCAGAAATTATTAAATGCAACGTTAGGAATTTCTATTGAGGAAACCAAGGCTTATTATCTGGAAGTGCCTATTTACCCGACATTAAATCATTACAGCTCTTTGTAGCAGCAAGGACATATGTCAGTCAGGAATATTACTAACAGAAAACAACACATTGACAGGTAGGTGGAAATCTTAATTGCTGCAGTACTGGAAAACTACTTAATTCAGTTAGACTCCCCCTTGTGGCTAGAATACAGGAATGAAATCTATAGGAAAGAGCCTGCTAGGATTTTACAAGCATCCCGAGCTGTAACATTCCGAGCCGCGGCATTCCGAGTCGCGGCTTTCCTAGCATTCTGAATGTAAAAATACGCTAGATAAACTCATTCATATACATTTAACATAGTTGTCTCTTGGATAGGAGTCAGCTGTCATGTTCTGGCAGATAGAGGAGAATTTACAGCCGTTGGCACTCCAAGAGAATCACATCTCCCTCCGGACGGCTCGTAATCCCTCTAATGCAGTCCCTCACCTGTGACTTTCTCAAGGGAACTCGGTCACAAATCCAAAGGCATGCAGATGCAGAGAGTCTCTCGCAGGAGCGGGCTTGCGTGTCTAATCTCATCTTCTCCTGTCCACCTGCGCGCACAGGAGCCCCACCAGACTCCCAGGACGGATGTTTCACAAGAAACCCTCAGGAACCATTTCATTTCCCCCACTCCAGCGGTTATTTACAGTAATGACGGGGAGGACGGGGCGTGGGACATGGCTTCATTCATTATAAAGTGCCTTCCCTGCTATCGTCTACCCCTTCTCGTACTTTACACCAGTAACACATGAGTGACATTAAAGGGGCCTGCGGTAACCAGGAGTGTGGGATTCATCTGAAGTGGAGCTTCTGGGGAGACGTAATAAGAAGGCACCGGCATGTCTACAGACACAGGTAAACACACAGATGGCGAGCGGGAGAATGTATGTGGGGAGATAAATATTGACAATTTACACATTTCTGAAATGAAAGTAATTTTGTGAGCGCAGACACCGCGTGTCGGCTCAGGTTTTCATCCCAGAGGAACCAGTAGCTTGCTCAGTAGCTGACCACAACCCAGACCCCCGTCCTCCTCTGTGCTTACTTCACTTCTGAGCATAAAGTCATTATCGGAATTGATTTGGGATCTTCGGTGTGCGGCGTGGAGCACCTATGGACAGAATATGGATGATGACACAAATCAAACCCATGCCCGTGACACATCTCAACCTTCTTCAAAGCAAAGCTCGCTGATGAAACGGCGGGGAGTCGCGGTAAAATGCCGAGTCACCCTCGTTAGCCGCCGTTATTTGGCACGTTAGTCGAGCTTTGCAAAAAAAAAAAAAACAGCCGTGGTTGCTTATTTGTAGAGACACTGCATTAAGGCGGGGCATACCAAGCAAAGGGGTACCCCTCAAAGTTGTGTTGCTAGTCTGTCTTGGTTAACATGCATATCGTGCCTGTATCTAACCATGTATAGCAAATGTGTTGACTGTTCATTGGACACCTTTGTAAAATCACTCATAACGACCACATAATGACATTAAATAAAAAATTTATAACAATAAAAAACTGGGGGAAAAAGTGTTTATTTTCGGCTTGATTCTAAAATTGTGTCCTGTGCGTTGTTACCAAAAAGTAAAACTAAATTTAGCAACAACAAAAAAAAAACAAGCTAAACAGCCCCGACACTCAGGGGGAGAACTAGTCAGTAAGTGACACTGAACAGCCAAAGGTGGCCCAGCGGGGGACAGCTTAATTTTAGCCCATGGAGCAAGGTGCACTTCCATTCTGACAGGAGGCGCTGCCTCTGCCCCCCTGTGGAGGGCCAGCAGCCGTCCCACTGTGCGGATTCGACTGCGGGGGCGTAGTGAGCACCTTGCTACGTGACTCTGCTTTCCAGACGGATTAGGTTTCCCTTCAACATCACACGCCAACACAGATTTAGTCCAAAACAACGGTGGTGGTGAACATTGCAGGTTCCGAGCTTCACCACAGATAGTTAATAAATCAATGCGAAAAATAAGGCAGCAGAGTTTATTTTTAAAAAAAAACAATACTCTCCTTTGCTGGCTTACATGTGTTCAACTTAATTTTTGAAAAACTGTGTCCCCTTTCCTACAGTATTGTTTCACTGTTTATTGCTCCCAGCAATGCAACTGGGGAGAATTGTTTTCAACTAATTCAAACTATCCAAGTTCTCCTGTAAGAGCTGAGAGGATTCATGAAAACTCAAACCATTCGTCCATTGTCCAGGACAACCTCTTAAAGTGTGCCACTAGCCATTGGCAGTATGAGAAAATTAAATTTAAAAAGTTTGAAAATGACCCAGTGAATTAGCTGATGGTGTGGTCAGAAAAAGTCGTTTTTTAAAATGAATTTCTGTTGTTTTTGCTGTCTGCAGTTTTGAAGATGCGTGCAAGACAATTGTACTCATCGGTCTGCGTTTAAAGATGAGGGGGTGGGGTGATCTTATTGATGACAATCTGAAAGCTACAGCACGTCAGCGTCAGGCCCACTTTGTGTTTTACATTCGGTTCTGACACGACCAGGCCCACTTTGTGTTTTACATTCGGTTCTGACACGACCAGGCCCACTTTGTGTTTTACATTCGGTTCTGACATGACCGGGCCCACTTTGTGTTTTACATTCGGTTCTGACACAACCAGGCCCACTTTGTGTTTTACATTCGGTTCTGACAAGACCGGGCCCACTTTGTGTTTTACATTCGATTCTGACAAGACCGGGCCCACTTTGTGTTTTACATTCGGTTCTGACACAACCAGGCCCACTTTGTGTTTTATATTCGGTTCTGACAAGACCGGGCCCACTTTGTGTTTTACATTCGGTTCTGACAAGACCGGGCCCACTTTGTGTTTTACATTCGGTTCTGACACAACCAGGCCCACTTTGTGTTTTACATTCGGTTCTGACAAGACCGGGCCCACTTTGTGTTTTACATTCGGTTCTGACACCATTACGACCCATGTGGAGTCTAGGAGTCGGCCTTTGTGACATTGCGTCATTAAAAATGCACACACTACTGGAAAATCCAGGCAATTTTTCATCTTTTTATCCCATTATGTTCAGAAAACAGTTTAAAAGAATGCTCAGAAGCAAATTGCATTAGTATAAATCCACTTATGTACATTGGGACAGCTGTGTGGTATTATGATGCATCATTCCGGCACACACCAAAGCGCGTCGGGGCAACAGCGTTTCGCGCTCAGCCGACTCTGAAGTTAAACGAGCGTACGGTGTAAATCTAATGCATCGCCACGTCACGTCACCTCACGCAGATGGGCTCAAACCAAGTGAAGACAAGACGAACTCTACCCTGGCTGACATTCGTGAGATGATATACTACGCCATGGCCTGTCCCAGGGCGCTGAGGAGAGGACCAGTCAAATCCCATTCAGTATCTTCACATAGCGGAACCCGTGTTCTGCCCCTGACTACCATGCAGACCAATCGCCAGGGCTGGCGGAGCTGGGCGGGGCCGTTCGCTTGTTCATCTTGAGCAGGTTACTAGCGCGATAGATTTATTATTCATTAGTTTTGTTCATAGCATGTGAGAGTGGTGAATCTACGGCGAGGAATGAAAAGAGAGATCTGACGGCAATGTAAGCAAGAGAGACGTCATTGTGAGTTTCCGTTGAGACAAGGACCACACTTTTTTATTGTTATTTGTATTAATAATACAGTATTAAACTGCCATATTCTGCTGACGTAGCTTGCATTTCACCACCCCAGTCCAATCCGGTCCTCTGACATTAAAGTTTATGATTAGATTTAGTGGATGACATTACATCATCACGTTGCTATCTGTCATTATCTTTGACTGTTAAACATCGTCATTTACGCAACGTGACACCCAGATCCACGAGACAAGGTTTAATGCCATCGTTCACGATAAACGGGAAGGTGCAACTTAATTGAAACAAATATGAAAACTATTATGCTAAGTTGTTAACTACTGAATTCCCATAGCCAGACGGAACTACATTATTCAACAAATGTGTAGGGCATATGTTTTTACCAATACGTGTATGAATTGTAAATATCTATAATCGTTCTGTAGCATTGAACAGTTGTGTATGCGTGATATTCGACTCCGAACAAAGAAGTTATCGGAAAATAAACCACTTTGGCTAATGTTGTTTGTTTTCAATAACCACACACCTTTTGTGGATTACCACCCAGTCATCATTATGTCTTGTTTTGTATTTTATGCTTTATTGTGTTTGTTGCTATTTTCGCTGTTCTTTGTTTTGGGGGGGGTTTGGAGGTGTGGGGGGGTGGTTTACTCGGCTTACTGCTGTTCCACTATTGTATAATTATAATAACTATAAATCACATCTCAGAGACCAAATACGTATGCTTTAATTTATAATTCACCTCATAAAACACTGCATAAAATGCTTCAACTCTGCATCCAGTGCATACAGTAATGCCAAAATGGGTCCAATAGCAGGAATAGCACCACCAGTAGAAGGAACGTTTTTATTAGGCTGAGATGGCATCGATTTAAAAGAATAGCAGGAGGCATCAATATCTTTAGCGCTACATTTCTGCTTGCCCTTTCGCCCATGCAAAACGCTTCCAGTCTCCTTTACTTTTTAATTAGTGTATACAGTGCTTCCTTCAGCCGTGGCAGTCCACCAATTGCACCTTCCCACGCTGCCCAATTTTTTCCAGAGGCGGAAATGCAATGCTTTTTTCAAAACGGGGCAGCCTGAGTGCCCTTTGTGCCGTCATTATTTTTCAGTGTAGCTGCCCGGGGGACATCTCTCCCCGCTGCCCGTCCAGCGTTCAGAGCAAAACGGTGCCGCGCCGAGCCCGCAACGTCGAGCCCACCGAGCAGAGCCCGCAGTGGCGAGTTCACCGAGCAGAGCCCGCAGCACCGAGCCCGCAGCGCCGACCCCCCCGAGCCAAGCCCGCAGCGCCGAGCCCACCGAGACCACAGCGCCGAGCCCACCGAGCCGAGCCCACTGAGCCAAGCCTGCAGCGCCGAGCCCACCGAGCCGAGCCCACTGTGCCAAGCCTGCAGCGCCGAGCCCACCGAGCCCACAACGTGGAGCCCACTGAGCCAAGCCTGCAGCGCCGAGCCCACCGAGCCTACTGAGCCAAGCCTGCAGCGCCGAGCCCACCGAGCCGAGCCCACAGCGCATCTCCGGCACATTACTCTGCCAGCCCTCCGCCGGTGCGGGGAAATCAATACCGCCGTACTCCTTTGCATGGCTTTGATGTCCCTCTCAAAGCTGCGTCGCAGGAATCATTTCTTAGTGGAATCGGTGACGGGCCTCTGCTGAAATCCCCCGCGCAGTGTTATCGTTAATGTTTAAATACAATCGCCTTTTTTCCCCCCTACTTTCTGCCCCGGCCCCAGATATTTGCTTTGTGATGGCTGTGGCTGGGCTAGCTCTGGGTAAGGTCCACCTTTGTTTGCCGAGAGGAGATTTTGTGCGTTTTTAATCTAAATCAGCAGCACCAGAGAAGAAAGATTCTGAATGCAGAATGGCACCCCTAAACCCCCGACGCTGAGCCGCGGTGCTGGCCTGCTGTCCCATGACAAACCAAAAGGAGGGACTTAAATGGATAACCTACTCTGGTTACAATCTTAACGGGCCGCATCCCTTTGCCGGTCTCAGAACCGCTGTCAAAAGGGGATTTACCCGAACTTTAAATTCATTATTTCTGACCACACCCAAATCTGGCCTCATTTTACAAAATATGTCTCATAATGGCAAACTCTTGTGAGTGTAATTCTAACCATTATTACCATAAGTTAAATGAACACAGATGGTATATGTGCTGGCAGTAAACAGTGATGAGAAGCTTTGAAAGAAAAACTGTAAAAATATCCCTGTAAGTGTTAGAAAGCAGAGTTGCATTTACATCGGATTCCCTCCACATTGATTGATCTCGATGTCTGTGCATATTTTCGGTAGAACCGCGCGACCCCGGCTGAGTAAAACCGCGCGACCCCGGCTGAGTAGAACCGCGTGACCCCGGGTGACCTGGAACACATCCAGCTGCACAATTCTGGAAGTTCTCCATTCAGCCGAGTACTGGGATCAGAATAATAGGGTGACTTCCCGCTTTATCCCAACATCAAACAGACGTTTTCACGCGCAACGTATTCTGACTCGCATTTAAAGCTGACCCAAATGTGATGCGACAACATTCTGATACAAAGGTTATATAAAAAGAAGCCGGTGTTGTGAGCAAGTCCCCCCTGATAGAAAGAAAGAAAGAAAGTAAAGAAAACGCTTTGTCTTTAAGAATTCATAAAGACAGTGTGTGCTCACACTTTCTGGCTTTTTGGTATCACGTAAAAGTCCCCATAACCTGCAATGTTTAATGGTTGTCATAACTTAGGGAAAAGAATGTGCTATTTATGGCTTGTTTTCATTGCTTTGTTTTTGAACCTCACAGTGTTTTTTAAGTCCCTGAGCTTGAATTACGGCCGCACAAAGTTATTAAATCTCCTTCAAAAATATGCTGCTGATCACAAAACGGTGTCTCTGTAGGAAACGGGCACACTTCCTCCCACATGGTAAAAGCAATCACACGTATCTTTTATGCACTGGTTTAGCCAATTACTCTGTAAACTGAGCAGAACCGCAGCGATGGGCCACCCGAGATAATTAAAGAAATTCAAACGCAGTGGTGTACCCGCTCTGCCAAAGTCACCCGCCATCCAGGTTCTCTCTCCCACCTTCTACAAATGTAGAATAATAGGTGTTCCAAATAAAATACCCAAAACTTAAAGTCTTGGACCTTTAAAGGGCAACAGAATTGCAGCATTCCCATGGATAAGAACTTGAGTTGTGACTGAACACACACACATTCATACCTCTTTATCCATTTAGTTTAATTAAAAGTTACATGTGAACCATTGAACGGCACCTTCTGTGTTTAATAGAATAATTAAAATATTTAACCATAAAATTATTACATAATAATAATAATTATTATTATTATTATTATTTTCTGAGAAGGGTACACAGGGCAGGGTTTACCCAGGTCAGGGTACACCCAGGGCAGGGTTTACCCAGGTCAGGGTACACCCAGGGCAGGGTTTACCCAGGTCAGGATGCCAGTCCATTGCAGTGCACACTAAAGGTCAATTTCACTGTCGCCACTACACCAAATCCATAAGTTCTCTGACAGTGGGAAGATACAACTCGAGCCTGATTCAAATTCAGAACCCTGGCACTGTGAGGAATACATAGTCTCACTATCTGTGCAATAAAAAAACCATGTAGATTAGCAGATTCCCAGAGAAAAGTTACTGATCTCTGGACGAGCATAAGCAAAAAGCACAGCCAAAAAAAAAACCGCTTGGTCTGCAATGCAAATAGCTTTTTCTGCATTATTAATCCGCCACGGTATGTCCTTTGCAAAGAATCTGCTGCGCCACCCTCCTCCGTCTCTGCCCATACAGGCTTCATCCCTCACGCCTGAGCTCGGTTAGACCGTTCTGTCTGACCAGCGGCTGGAGGAGCTCTGTGATGGGGCAGGAGGTAACAAGGTAACGAGCCAACGCGATGCCTCGTTTAAGCTCGGGAAAAACTGCCCGTTCAGTACCACGGAGAGCGGCGCTCTCTGAAGCTCGCTGTGGTTTCCCCCCCCCCCCCAGACAACAGGGTCCATGCGCTTAACTGCGCATGCTAGGCTCCAATATAGGAATCAACTGGCGGCACGCAACTAATGCATTCAAGCTGGATTTTTACACCATTCAACCAGCCCGCGGAACGCCAAGTGTCCTCCCCCGTACACGCCTGCCTCCATCCTTCAGGGCAGTTAACTATGAAACTTGGGAGGCAATTTGACTACATCTGCGTTTTCCTCATTTGTACCCCTCCCCCGTGTAGAGAAGGGAGCGTAGACTCCTGACCGACCGGTCAAGGCTCGTCACAGTGGCCAGGGGTTTCGCTATCCACATGTGGGGGCCCCTAACAAAGCGACAACATTTTGAGTCAGAGTGGATTTTATTCCAATCCCCGGGGGCGCAGTGACCCCCCTCCTGGCACGGTCCCACAGGCGCCACTGAAGCTGAAAACCACATGGACGTATGGGGGACTCCAGCTTCATCAAAGAGCCACAAAGAGATGACTGAACACCGAGGAGGCTGGGATGTTAGCCGCTGACCAGAGGACTTCTGTGCCTGGCGGAAAACACCGGCTAAGGGGTGTCCATCAGCCACCACCTGCAATTAGAGGCAGCAGCAGCACCTGGAACTCCAGAGGGGTCTACGGATGAAAGGTTCCTACTCGGCCCTCTTTGACTCTGCTGGGAGTCGATACTGTCACGCCGTCCGTACGGATAAGGTCCGGAAATGCCCATTGTCGTCCAGTCACATGGCCTCAGTCACACATAGCGTGGTCATAGACCGAGGCCTCAACAGCGGCACCATTCCTAATATTCAATATAATCAGCATCGTTATCAGCCTCTATCCAATGAATTTATTCAGTGTATGTCACATGTCCCATCATTTCATTCAGCACCGCTGTACATCTTTTATATGGTTTAATATATTCATTTATAATGCCCAGAGAAATTTCTTCTCAAGCTTTATACTTTTATGGATGCATTAACACCTTTCCAAGGTAATTTGCAAATTAGGCAATGCAAATTGTGTTAGCTGTAAATCAATCCAAAAAGAGCAAAAACCACTTGCAGGGGAAGAAAAGTACCACATGTCCATGACAGAAGGCTGGATGAAAAGTTTCCAGTTCTTTGAAACACTGATCCACCATCAGACAAAAAAAAGAGCAGGATTTGTTTAATTTGTTATCAGGGGACGGCTATCAGTTTTGCTCTGATACAAGGGGGACTTGCAGTCTCTGAAAGACAGTCACCGGAGCTGTGGGGTGTTCCCAGAGGGTCTCTGGATTTCCCCGCAGACTGCTTACAGAACATCGCACCGCCAGCAAATTGGATGTATTCAAAATACTTTCACTGTGGGTCGTGGCCTGAGTATTTATTCACAAATAAAGTGTGTCTGTATAGGAAAATCGCGTCTATAGAACACTTGCCGTCTGAGAGTCAAGCATGTGGGGAGAGTCAAGCATGTGTCAGGAAGGCTTTAAGGCCTTTTTTTGGGCCTTATTAGAGGATTTAAAAAAGAATCAGCAGAAAGTTTCTAAAACAGGCCTACCGAGAATTGCACGGCTTATTTTTTTTTTCTGTTTGTGTTCAAATTTGGGTCAGCCAGACAACTTACGCCTACTTTCCAAGCACACCACTTGTCCCTCACTGTCACAAAAGCAATGAGTGACTGATCTCCGTCCAACTTCTCAAAATAACATCTAGGGCATCTCATTTACTTTCCATTGCCTTCCCCCTTTTTTCTCCCCCATCCTAGGTTGTTTACTGGAGCAAAACTGTGCTGTCAGGGGCCCAACGAAAATGAAAACCCCTCCCTCTCTCTCTCTCTCTCTCTCTCTCTCTCTCTCTCCTCTGCTTTTCCCGTCGACTTTGAAACACTGTTCAGAATTGGTCCGAATCCGGCATGCGGATCCCGCTCTTTTCTTCTGCCCCGAATCCACAAGGCCCGGCGCCCGTCCCTGGCACCTCACTTCCACAGAGGAAGTTGGCACGGGGACACAGTCAAGCAGGTGGCTGTGGATTGAGATTCAGAGCTGCTAAGACGTGGCCTAAGCTGAAGGGACTTGAGGAGGAGGCTACATCCTTGGCTGCATTTGAAGCTAAACTCAACCCATTGTTCTGTGCCGTTTGGACTGCCAACCGGTCCAATTCCGTTCTGTGCCGTTTGGACTCCAATTCAGTGTCTCCAGTGGCTTTTACCAAGTTTCACCAAAGCATAGTTGTTTTTTTGTGGTTTTTTTGTTGTTTTTTTTAACACTTCGTATCGTTTAGTCTGAAAGGCACGTAAAATTACATATACACTTTGTATGTAAATTGCCCACCGTAATTGCTTTACTTGGTCTTTGATACCTCCAGACAAGATAAAATATCGGAGTGAAACTTCCCCTTAAATGCAGAAACAGGAAGAGAGGGGCTACGTGTAAGTGAAAATAACAATACAAGCATGCATTATTTATGTGATCAGCAGACAGCTATTGCTTTCCACCATCAGGCGTAAAAAGCCAGGCATTAATACGACTGACGCAACCACAGGGTGAGGAGTAACATGGAAGAGCATATTCCACAGGCCATCTGTCAGTACAAACTGGACCTAATCTCCCAGTGATGCAACCCCATGGCAAAGTCATATTTTGACTGATTGAAGTGTACTAAAAAAACAAAAGTCTTTTTGGGTGCATACAGATAAGAGCTAACATCTTGAATGTTTCTGTTTTTCGTAAGCGAAAAGACTTGAGTCAAATTCCTACTGGATTTGAAATGTGACTCATCTCCCCGGATGCAGATGTCACACGTGGTCTAACTGTTCTGTTAAGCTGTGGAATTAAACCCACTGGGTTTCAATTAGGTCCGTGCTCCGACTGTGAGACACGTGCTATGGGGCACACCGAATCAGATCAGGGCTTTATAACTTTCTTTCATTCCATAGTATCTTCACTGCTCAATATAGCGATAAAGCTGCTAACGTGTCTTTGCTTGTTTTTGTCATGCCTGAGGTGCGAGGCTCCTTAACCCAATCAGGAACGACCTGCTGAGCTGAGAGGCGTCTGTGACTATGTGCAATCTTAAGCCGTGAGAGAGATGTGCTGAACCATGACACACGGAAGCTTTCAAACGCGGTCAAGGAGTCGTTTTACTGAAAGCAGGCAACTTGGAGAATCTCCCGTAAAAGCTTTCTGCCAACATTTGGGAGAACAATCCTATTTCCAGGTATGCAATTTCCAGATGCAGTATTCCCATGCATTCCATCTGGAGATGGCTGTCAATATTTGGTAACAAAGCCCAAATGGATTGCTTCAGTACCATGTGTCACTGGAGGGGCAGCCCTATGTTGTCGGTCCAGCAGTTAGGGCTGACTGGCTTCTGAAGTTCTCATGGGGTCTCAAGCCATCGCAGCCCGCCTACCTCACAAACATACGGCTTGATTTTGAGTGCATCGATGTGTTTCCCCAGCAGGTACTGAGTATAGACCCCTTAAACGTGGAGACACCTCTGTACCCTCATTCTGTTCTACCGATGTCGATGTGTGTCCAAACATTTCTGATTCTGCTCAGTCTCCCAGAAAACGTGTTGGTCTCCACTCCAGGTCCTGACCTCAGCGGTTGTCTGGAGGAAAGGGATCGCGTCGGTAGTCTACACAGCCCCTTCAAATTGCCCATTTATTCAAATGGGTCTCGCTTTGAAAGCATGTACGCGGATTAATGCACAAATCTCTCCAATCCCTCACAGTTGCAGATATTTCAATATATCGCTTCCTAACAAATTAGGCAATGCGACAGGCTTTTGAAATCCTCTTTGCTATTGTGATCAGTGGCGTGTGAAGATGTCGACCGTTTTTTGACTCTAGCAGGTGCCAGGACGTTTGCATCACAGACAAAAGTAGCCAACAGAAATACACGGCTTCTGGCAGGAAATTTTTATTTTATTTTTTTATTTAAACAAATGGATCCCTACATCATATTGTCTGTGTTTCACTGTCATGTTCTGAGCTGGTCAGGGGCAATCTTACAGTGAAATATTACAGGTCTGTCGATTGCCTTGTGTATCCCCACATAGATTTTGAAATTGCCACAAGGTGATAGCGTGGAGGTAGTTTGATTAAGGAACAAGGCTTATGGCCATAATGTTGTGGGTTTTAGTCTCTGGTGGAAATGTCTGTCATACAACCCTTAAGCAAAACCATCTGCTGTATAAATGAGCAAATGGCGAGTGATGGATCTCACAATGCATACTGTCATACATGACTGAGGTTCTTATTTGGAGTGAGAAGTCAAACAATATGCGACTCGGGTTGGTCTTGGATGTCTCAAACAAAATTGGCACCCGTCTTTGGCCAGAGGGACCACCTTTCTATTACTAAACCTTTACCACTCGTACACTTCACTCTACACAGCCCATCGCCGCCATGTTAACTCCTGACTTACTTTAATCCCACCATTTCTGCTATCCTGAATCAGAAACATCAGTCTTCTCCAGTAGCCACTTCGAACTCAAAAGATAAACCCCTGCTCTGTTCTCTCACCCCCAAGATTCCCTGCTTATTGATAGCGTGAATGTGCTCCGTTTTCTCTAAAGCCAGTTTAAGGTTTTTCCTTTTCGTGCCAGACACACGCTAAACGGTGCTGTTGGCACTGAAGGCAGTAAACCAGAAAAAGGCAGAAATCCCCTTAAGGAGAAGAATATTCCTCTCCATTGTCAGTCCAGCACACAGTCTTGGCCTGACATGGAACAGAGGCTTTAGCTGGGGTAAAGAAGAGAACCACAGCTAGGCTTTGCTAGGTGAGGGATATAAACTCCAAAGAATCAATCCCTAATAGCCTCTCCACTCCGACAGCCGCTCTTTAATCAGAGTAAGAGCAAGAGCTACCCTTTAGCCTTGCGCTGACCATTAATTTCACTTCTGCTTTCATTGGTTGTTTTTGTTTTTTTCCTCAATGCTCCTCCAGTGAGCAGTGGCATTTATCAAGGGCCAGATTGAGCTCTGTTCAATACCAAAGCGGTAAGGGGGAGAGATGAATGACCGGGTATGTCAAGCCACAGTTTAAAATCACATCTACATTTCATGCACCCGTGCCCTCTACGCTTAGAGACCTCCCACTTTGGTTTTGCAACCCGGAATCTGATCCGACCTTATGGCGGTATCCAGATCCTGCAAGTGCCACTCACGCCCAGCCACCGTGAACGAGACGCCAGTGCAGCCCTGTGATCCACTGCAACGGAAATCTATGGTTCAGGAAGTCCACCCCACTCCGACTCCTGAGGGATTACCACCCCGGTGGCCCTTCACCAACCAGGCCTTTCTCCATCCCTCCTTTAGCTGCGCCCTGTTATGGAGTGCCGTCCTCGAACAGAGATGATGTATGAAAGCCATATTCGAGTAGATCGTTGGCCTTTGGAGGAACATGAATATTGGACAGGCAAAAATGAATCTCCTAACAGTCAGACATGCTTATCTGGCTCTTTAATTCTAATTCTAATTCCAAGCACTGATACAAGTATGCTTGTTCTTTAGAAAGCCTTCTGAAAATTAAATTTTGTGAACCATCGGATTACTGATTATAACAAATAAATTCCTTGATACAGATCACTGCTTACATATTGCATTTGATCTTTATTAGCTTGACCAATTTTATATTTCGATAACCAAGACCTAAGGGTTCTGGTTAAAACTAAGGCATATAGATTATCTAGGGCAGTTTTCTTCATTGCAAGCCCCGCGGCCCCCTGAGTGGCCCATTATGTGCCCCCCCGCAACATCATTCATTTTGTCTTGTGGTGGCCCTCAAGCTGAAGTCGTATTGGCCAAATGGCCCCTGTTAGAAAATTAGTGAAGAACACCGATCTAGGGAATGTCTAGATGTTTTTAGGTTTTTTTATTTTGGTCCCAGCTTCACAGGCTGGGAAATTTAATTACTGAATTAATTGGTCATTAGGAGCTGAATGTAGTGGAACAGAAGGTTCTGTTCAACCAGGCTTTTCCCCCTTTTCACTTTTCACACACCTAATGCAGAACTAGCCAACACTTACATCCACTGGCAATTGTATTAAATCTGCGGCTCCTCCTTCAACGGGCATTTTGATTGGCTCCTAAACCCAGAAAGGCCCTGTACACTGGATCTCTCCTTTCTCCTCTGGAAAATACTTACTTGCGAAGATCTAGGTCACAAAACATGTTTCTCGTCGTTGACGCACATTCTGTCGATGTTGCGAAGTGCAGCTGCAATATAATCTAAATTCTTATTCGGTGGAGAGAGAAGTCCGTCAGTCTCAACAAAGCACAAATAAACAGCTTGACAAAAAGCCACCCGTGTGAGATTCAATTTGAAAAATCTATCGAACGAATAATCAAGATAACAGTTTCCGAGACCGCGCGAACCAATGACTCCATTGTAAAAAAAAAAAAAAAACCCTTCGTTCAGTCAACAGATACTGTAGCGAACTGGAGACCAAACTGTACATCTCCGAGTCTGAAATTCTAAAATGAAAACGAAAGTAAACTAAAGCCCAGAGGAGGCAGAAAGGCTGATTGAGGTCTTGAAAGGTCCGGAAAGGCAATTTTGTGAGCAACTCCGATCAAGGTGTGTATTTCTTCTCTCAGTAGCGGTTCTCATTTTATTGCCATAATCTCCTAAGATCTTTGACTGTCTTCCAACTCAAAGGTGACGAGACCCTCAGTGGGGTTTCCCTTAAACAGATGGTTGGCAAACAGTTTTATCTTTGATAGCATTAGCCAGTGCTTTATTAACAATTAGGATTCGCTTTGAGGGATGCCTGGGCAAAGTGATAGACAGGTTCCTCCAAAACTGAGATAATAAAGCTAGCAACATCACAATGGATTTAGCCGTTCTGGCTAAAGGTGCACAGTCGGACCTGCCTGTTAGCGCCTCTCAACGTGAATCTCAAAACCACAGCCCTGCCAACCAAAGAAAACCATTAACTAAAGTTATTTTGAGGTTTTCAAATATTTCATAAAAATGGTTCGACAAATTCAACAAATTGAAAAAAGTAAGAATCATATGGTAAATCTTTCTAATAAGATAGTTAATGCATTTGCACCTCTGAATCTGAAAAACAATAGATCTAATAAGAAATCTAGAAAACGACCTAATAAATATATTTCTGGATCACATAAATGCTTCTGAGAGCATGGTCCAACATCCAAAACTCCAAAAGTCCAAGGCTAAATTTGACCTAATCTTTCCTTTGAAGGACATACTGAAATATTAATCCATATTAAAAACCTCACAAGAGTGGCCATAAGGAATGTAGCTGTGCGCAATATGGCCAAACTCAGACCCCTCCTACCTCTAAATAGATGAAGAACTAAACTCTTAGCCTTCAACTTAGTGTTTTTATTAGTAGTGTTTGTACAAACACCTTCAAAGCACTTATCCTTCAACTTACATGCAACAGTGCTGATGGGATTCTCACTGACACTGAAATGTATTGCTACATTACACCTGAATGTCTGAACGTTACTGGCTTCCTGAAAAACAGCCTACTGCTTTTAAAAGTGGCTATTACCAAACTAGCCGTTGGCTCCAGCACAAATCCCTATAAGTACCCTATCCCATGTAGCCCCTCTGCGAAAAGCCAAACTGTCAGAACTTTTCGCAGCGGCGCCCCCTACTGTAACAAAATTCTCTTGTAACGTTTCAATTTAATCTCTATAATCTCTCCATTATGTTTTAATCAAATTTTACATATGTCAGTCACATGGTGTCACACCCACCAAGAACTTGCAATCAAATCGAACACTCTTCATCTGCATAACAGAACTCTACAGTAGAACTAGAATCATCATGACCATTGATGCTTGTCCGCCACCTGACATGGGTCGGGTACTTGGCCGCTAATACAAACAAACCATGTGATGCCGGTAAATAATATTTGGCATATTTTAGACCAATGAAATTGGCAGCGTTGGTCATCCATGTAAGTCCTCCCTTCTCGCATATTACTAAATAAAAAAAACGGAATATTGAAATTTTGTTCTGTTTGATCGTTTGTTGGGATATATTTGTGTGACAAAGAAAAACCAGTAATATGTTGCTTCAACTTTCACACATGAATATGCCTGACCTTCTAGTTCATACCAACAACCTCAGGGCGTAAACTGGGATCGGACAACAGACCTTCCCCTCCGCGTCCCAGTTTATCGACAGTGTGGATCCACTTAAACTTCATCCCCCCTACTGCAACAACCAGTCAGATTCAGGTTACAACCGCCAAAAAGACCCAGACCACCTCGGCAGGCGGACTCAGACAAGGGGTCCAGAGGCGCCCTGCCCTGCCCTGGGTCTGGGTTGGCACCAGTGAGGTAGTTAGGTAAGAGACCCCACAATCAATCAGCAGGGGAGAGAAATCTGAAAGAACTTAAGAAAAACGTAACAAAATATGTCAAAACATCAGGAAAAATTGAAAAACAACCGGTCATCTTCGACGCAGGCATTCCACATTCCCACAGGGTATGATTGACAACCCTTACATGGAATTTCGGATTGTTTTTTTGTGGTGGTCTCTTGAGATGGAGCATGGAACAGACGGCAGAAGCTTCCCCAGCGGACGCTTCAGAAATCATGTTGTGACAAATAATGATAACGCTCTGTCCGTGATGTGTCTTATCTCCCGAACATCGCTCGCCAAACAGCCCCCCCCCCCCCCCCCCCCCCCCCCCCCGGGGGGTGAACCACCCACATCTGCGGGGGCAACATGTACAAAACAAAAGGAAGCGAAAATCAAAGAATGGA
>JAOYSI010001361.1:0-17195 GCA_025775065.1 Hiodon alosoides | reverse complement strand
AAAGACAAGGTTGTCCTCTACAACTCTGGACTGAATGTCCTTCAGTTTTATTTCATTGTCAGCAATCACCATGTTGAAAATATCAAGTTCCTGTTCTTCATTTTGGAGCTTTCCTCTGCCCCCTGAGGGAGGTAGACGTCGAATCCTTAGAGAGACAAAACATAGTTACATATTAGAGACCGGAGGCATACAGTCACTGTAATGCATGGTAAAATTATTTACACTTTGCAGTAGGAGAAGCCCTTGGACAATATCCTACCTGTTGGTTTCTCGAAAAAAACGGACAATGGATGCCACTCTTTCCCGGCTGAGATTTGGGTGTACTCGTTCACCAGCCTCTCTGTATGATAGCCCGTGGTTTATGACATGGTCTATGATAGTGGCTCTTATTTCATCAGTTACCCTTGCTCTGGCCCTTCTTTGAGTGTCACCACACATTCCAACTTCTCTCCTTCCACCTTGTCCTCGTCCAGGCATTCTAACTCCTCTCCCTCCACCTTGTCCTTGTCCAGGCATTCTAACTCGTTTCCCTCTCCCTTGTCCTCGTCCAGGCATTCCTCTCCCTCATCCTGGTACTTGTCTTCCTCTCCCTCGTGCAGGCATTTTTCTTACTTTCTTTGTGTTGCTTTATATTGTTCCGTTTCCACTCAAGATCAGCCCAAAGAGGTCCTCATTTATACCATATGGTCATAAAATTGAAAGAACCTCAACACCTGAGTGTTTTGCATCCATGCATATTTCAATTGATCACCATGGGGTCTACTGTAAATATCCTAGGCTAGTCGCATGTGTAGCCACCACTGTAAGCAAAAGTTTTGTCTGTATACAACAATCTATGCTTCACTTTGCATGTCCAATGTGCATGTTCATGATTTCTTTGAAGATATTTTTTCAGATAAAATGAAAAAAAGCTAAAACTTTAATGCAAGATATCCATAATTCATAGATAATGTTCTTTCTTGTCGTAAAATTACATGAAATTTTCTTTGGACAATCGAAAAGTGTGCATTGTAAGAAAAGTGTCATATATATATATATGTCAGTATAAGTCCCATATACTTCAACAGGTGTCTCTAAAACACTCTATTTATTCACTCAAGTAAAACCATAATGAATGACTAAAGAATAGGAGAGGAACCAAGGGAGATGAGACACATCCATACACAACTGAAATATAGTGAAGCCATTCATGTTTTGTTTCTAGGACATATCATAATGCTTAAAGGGAAAATAATATTTTCAAAATTGTTGTTGAAAAGAGACGCCTGCTTTGATCCAAATTTTGCTCAGGTGACAATTTCAATCGGATCTTGTGAAAACATTTTGCTCCCTGTTGCAGTCAAATTTAATGTTATTAATTGTTGTAATTAATGATAGTTAATGCTATCAAAACAATGGCAAGATTCCTTGCTGAAAATTGTTTTTTAATCAACTGTCATGCCTATCTCAAATGGCCTCAGTGGAGGAAGGTCATCGTGAATTCATATTTTAAGTCAAACTCTCTTGTTCTTTGTGCAGTTATGATGGGGGGCTCAATTGTCTAGACAGTGATAACAGAGGGAAGCTTACTTAACTTATCATTGGTTTATGAATCTGTTAAGCCATCTTTACACTGCTGATCCATCTTAAAAAGCCATCACAGAGCCCTTCTTAATTTATCTTCACTGCTGTTCTATATCAGCAATTTTAAAGGTGGCACACCGTCTTTACATCCATACCAGAAACAATTTATTGTGCGCTAAAGGAAACCGTATGCATGTAGGCATGCGCCCCGGAGTAAACACCATAGCTGAGCGGGTCAGTATTGGCGAGTCAACGTTCGGCAAAGTGATTCACAAAGTGTGCGCAGCCATCAGGAATGTATTATATAAAACCTACATATGTCTACCCTAGGGTGAAGTTTGGAGCAGATGGTGGCATGTTGTTTTGAAAATTTAACACCACAGGAAATTTATTATAAAAAAGTTATATAGTTATATATAATTTATATATAATTATAAAGTTATTCAATTTCCAACTGCTGCTGGCTGAGGGGTGAGGCAGTTTAGCTACCCCCCCCAAGGAACTAGGGGACAAGCTGCTTTAGAGGCCCCCCAGGTGGGTTGAGGTGGTTTACAGACCTCCCAGGTACTAGGGGGATGAGGAGGTTTAGAGACTCCCCCAGGTACTAAGGGATAAGGTGCTTTAGAGGCCCCTCAGGTATTAGGGGACAAGGTGGTTAGAGGCCCACCAAGTACTAGTTGATGAGGTAGTTTAGAGGCCTGCCAGGTTCTAGGGGATGCAGTGGTTTAGAGACATCTCAGGGATTAGAGGGTGAAATTGTCATTTCAGGTACTGGAGAGTGAGGTGATTTAGAGGCCCCTCAAGTACTAGAGGAAGAAGTGGTTTCGAGGCATCTCAGGTACTGCGGTGTGAGATGATTTAAAGAACCCTCAGTGATGGATGTGCATGGTTGCTTGTGGATGTATGTGTTCTGTGGTGGGTACTTGCATATGTTCTATGGAATATGTTTGGCTGGGCCTGTGGGCCTACTTTTCGCTTGTCGTCTTTTTCATCTTTGCTTTTGCTGTGCTCATTCTAACCCAATGATCCAACATGTAATAAATGAACCCACAGAGTCGAAGTTTAGTACTTAAACATTCCTTTTCTTTGCTCGTTGCCTAAGAAGCTCTGTTCTTATATTCAAGTTTTGCAGTGGCTCACAGGGATATTTTGGGAAAGACTTCAGGCAAGCCTGAGACTGGTCGACTTGACCAAGGTTGTCTTGTCAAAGAGAAATTTATCTTTCAGAGCAAGATCATTGAGAGTGATCTCTGAGAGATCAGGTTGACATCAATTTGTATACGGCTGCTCTCGTCTTATAGAAGAGGTATTCGGAAAGTCCTTTGTTGAAAAGAATCTGGATCATAATTTTTGATCTAACAAAAAGGTACTGGGGGTTTGGAAATGGGTTGTCATCATTTCACAGAATTATAAGGCAGCTCAGATAAGGCACTTCTATTTTGCCTTATCTTCTTAGTGTAAATATGACTCTGTTACCTTGGGCTAAAACAATTAACAATAAAGCTCTTGCTTCATATTTCCCCTTGAGTGGTGAAAAAAGGTTTTTTTGTAGGTAAGTAGTTTTTAAGGCAGTGGCACTGGGATTGAATCTAGGCCAAAAAGAGATAAGCGCCTTGAGGAACTTCAGATAAAAATACTTTTTTTATTACACAATAGGATTTCACAGCAGTTCATAAAACGGATTAACCGTTGCCACCTCATCCACCCCCCCGTAACATTACCTCCAGGTACCAATTATAATTGTTCCAGCCCTCCTTCCTTAAGGTAGGGCGGACAATTAGAAAAAAAGATTTTCTACTAGTTTCATGAAATCCAGTGGATATTGCGTAAGTCCGAATCCGTAGTCGGTTTTGAGCTAGTTAGTGTAGTTTAGTATATATCCCTGTTTAAGTGCCATATTTTATTTTCTCCCAGCACCTCTCGCTGTTCTGTATAGGACCCGAAGGCTCCGGTAGGGAGAAAGCATTCAAATTTGTTCGTTAATTCTAAAACACTTTAGAACAGAGATTAGAAGAATTCCATTATAACAACAAAATTACATTAGAAACCAAACCAAATAATTGTTATTCAAGTAAAAGTAATTCACTTAATAACAAGACAAGTACACTGTTATTTCTATTTCTAATTGACCAGGATGAATCTGGAATAGGCAATAATAAAGACTATTCAGTAACTTCTTATATATATATTTTAGTATTAAATACATATCAGCATTAACAAGTTATCAAACGCATAAAAGAACTGTGGTTAGTGTTTTGTAACTATAACTGTTAGACTTTCCAGAATGAGCTATGATTTTATTGTGTTTTGTTAGTTTTAGTGCTTGGCAGTTGGAAAACCTGTGTTTCTTCCTTGTGAAATGGTATTTTTTGCATTTTATGGCTCGGTTTTCACTCCCATAAAAACAATATTCATGCCTGACCTGACCATGGTTTAGATTTCCTGAAAAAAATATTTTTCTATATTTACATTTAGAAATAAATGGAACCATTAGCATTCCATAAATTTTGTTGTTAACAGTCCCCAAAAAGCAGTAGAGCAGTCACAGTTTAACAACTGATAAACTGGTGGGAAGTAGAAAAATAATGTTCTGGAGTGTCTGATATGCATTTGTTGATTCGTCAGCAGCCACTCCAACCAAACTGCCATGTCCAGATGTATGCAGAAAATTATGGCGCACTTTAATCACTTAGAAGCAAAGTTTAAGTCATATTCAATGGAAAGTGCTTATTCATAGTGTGCAGGCTGAGCCAATAACTCCTTCCTACGTAAATCTGTCGTCAGAGGTCCTTATCTATATGATCTTTTGCAATTGTGCCTCTGTGCCCTTTAAGTATAGGCTGTTATAATTAACTGCTGATCTAGGCACTTTACACTTATAATGACGTTTCCACCAATGGGAGTATTTTTCCACCAATGGGAGTGTTTTTTTAGTGCAACTGCCTACTAGTATGTGGTAACGACCACCAATTGCTGATGAATGTTTAGCTGATTAATGTTTAACCCAAGGAGGTTAGAAATAGAGGAACAGTCCTGCGTCGGTCTCCTGAGTGTGTCTGGAGTTCAGTTTGTCCAAACTTATTTTCTCCTCCTCCTCCCCCCACACTCTCTCTCTCTCTCTCTCTCTCTCTCTCTCTCTCTCTCTCTCTCTCTCTCTCTCTCTCTCTCTCTTCAAATAACCTCCCCACCTCACCAAAGGAATTCTGCTGTGTGAGAAAAAAAAAGCTGTCATTTCCAAGACAGAAAAAGATCTGAATTGGTCAGGCACCGTTGGCTGTGGGTTGAGAACCGGCTGCTTCTGGCCCTTGAGGTACTTGAATCCACAGCTTTTTTTCGTTTCCTCTTGGTGTGAAGGAGGTCTGAGGCCGGCACGTGCTGTCCAGTGTCCACTGACGGCATCATGGTAGAGAGCCTGGACATGGAGAAGATGGACAAACGCTATTGTGTGCGGGGGAAGCACGTGGCTGCCATCTGTGCGGTGGTGGTGGTGTCTGCCATCGCGGTGGGCCTGGGTGTGGGTTTGAGTCGGCCCAGCTGCAGCAGCGACGATGAAGGGACGCCGCCCACACTACCTCCCCCTGTGGACCGAGGGCCCTGCAGGGCCTCCAACGACAGCAGCGGGGGTTGGAAGGACTTCAGGTTGCCAGACTACATGATGCCTGTTCACTACGACCTGCACCTGGAACCTGACCTGGAAACAGACATCTACAAGGGCAGTGTCTCTATCCACCTGAATGTTACCAAGCCCACCCACCACCTGTGGCTGCACATCCGGGAAACGTTTATCAGCGCTGAGCCCCGGCTGCAGAGGAGCAGTGGGGACAGCCTCCAGGACATCGCCCTGAAAGGTTGCTTTGAGTACAAGCCCCAGGAGTATGTGGTGGTGGAGGCCGCGGACGAGCTGCCAGCCACTGGGCCCAATGAGCATTACGTGCTGACTCTGGAGTTCCAGGGCTGGCTCAACGGCTCTCTTGTGGGCTTTTACAGGACAACTTACCAACAAAATGGGGAGATAAAGTGAGTGCATTTTTCCCAAACTTTTATGTTTATGCATGTGCACAAATGAAAAATCTGCATTGAGGAATGAGTTACTTTATGGCTGTGGTCTTGTTCACTTAGTTATGCCAATGCTTCTAAAGCTATTGTGTCAGGGTCGTAATTATAATATATATTGGGGGGTCATATGCTCAAAATGTCCCCCCCAATATATTGATATAAAAAATATAAATAAATAAATGTGCTCTTTGGCAGATTTGGTCCCCCCCAATGTTGACTCCATGGCTACGTCTCTGTATTATGTATTAAGAAATGTAAATTCTTTCAAGAGCAGTCCACTCTACTCTGTTCCCAACCCTTTCCCCCTGAATTACTGATCTCCTCTTACCACTTGTGTCTGGGCCCAATGGTCCATTGGCATGGCTCAGGCTGACTTACAACCCACAGGCACCCTGTCAACTTAGTGTCCCTTTGAACCTTGTCTGAGGCCTCTAGCGAATCTTAGCTGTACCTTCAGAAGTATAAATTTGAGGACGTTAATTGGACGTGAGTATCAGGGTCATCTACACTGAAGCATTCGGTCACATGCAGATTCTGTATAATAATGTATGCAATTTATAAAGCAACATAAAGGAAGCTATGGTTTCACTGGATAAAGTTGATGTTAAGTTCACAAGGTCTATAGTTTTGCATTGGCTTTAAAGTGACTGTGTGATACGAACTGTTTAATGTGGGCTGTGAATGAAAAGAACCTACACACACAAACCCATGAGCTGCCTCTGCAAGTATGTTGCCAGCAGAATTTCAGAGGAATTGGAGTCAGAAGGATTGAAAAGGCAGGATTTGGGTTTGACATTTAAATATAGCCTCGGTTGGGCGTACTTATAATCAAGTGGTGCGCAGGGAATGTGTTCATGCAGACAGCTTCTCAGAGAGGTTTTATCAGAGGGAAGTTAGATTGAATGCTTGAGAATTTCTGATTATTAGTTTTCCTTCAAATGAAATCTCACAGAGTATTAGGTAATCGGCGTCAATTTAAAGGGCTCACATTTTGTTGAATGTGGTGCCAAAATATCTGAAAGAATGAAATTTATGTCTCACCTCTGTGTATGGTATTAATACAAATATGGCCATTCTGCCCTGGAATCAACGCTCCACAGTTTCCTTCTCATTAGCTTCCACAGGCACTGTAAATTTGAAACAACCTTGACAGATAGACCTTGGTTCTAGATCTCCCCTTTATGGGAAGGGGGCGTTAAAGCAAGCTGTTGAATTGAATTTCAAGCCTGTGGAAATGTATTTATGTATTTATTTTTGATAGACGAAAACAAGAGATGCCAACTGAGGGAAAAAAACTAGACCAGACTGTAGAGCTACTAATTCAGTGTGCTTAACAGGTTTATGGGATAGTAATAAATTGTTCATAATCTGCTCTTTAAGTGTGAAAAAAAATCACTCATATGTGGCTTGCTGTACTCATATTCAGGCTATACAAGATAGCTGAGACTTATCCTAGATAACTGATTTTTTTTTAATGTCTTTTCTAATTTTATTTGTATTTAACTGTGAACAATAAGCTGTTATTGTTAATAATACATAATATCTGCGTTATTTATCATTTGATTTGCTTTTTTGCCTTTACTCTGTTTAGTTTACTGCTATGTAAAATTGAAGCCTATCATCGATGTATGGCATACTAATAAAAATAATAAAAATGTACATAAGTGCAGAATGGTTATCAAAATACTAGCAGTTTGGTGAGTTGCGTCTCTTTATAAGATGCTAAATTAAATTTAATCCATAGTATCAGCATTTGAGTCTGCACTGATGCCAAATCAGGTTTACAGATGACTCATTTGCGTGTTTATAAATCATTCTGTACTTTGTTATCAGAAAAATTGCTGCCACCGACCATGAGCCTACGGACGCCCGAAAATCTTTCCCTTGTTTCGATGAGCCCAACAAGAAAGCCACATACAAAATCTCCATCACGCACGACCAGACTTACCAGGCACTGTCCAATATGCCAGTCGAGGTATGAGTCCACTGTATGAACAATACCAGGAGGCTGGTGACAAAGGCTGATCAAGTTTGAAATCACTATTAGCAAAGACTCCCAACATTGTATTGCAGTCACTAAAACATTAGCAAAGACTCCTAACGTTGTATTGCAGTCACTAAAACATAAGCGAAGACTCCCAACTTTGTACTTTAGACACAAAACATTTCCAAAGACTCCCAGCTCTGTATTGCAGTCACTGCACTTCCTAAAAACTGTGGCACAAGCAAACTCCATTACACTGAATGCCTGTGGTAGTCAGATCTATGGAGGAGGATGTTAATGACAGAAGCTAATAAGAGTGAGGCCTGCCAAGATCAATCTTCCCGCCTGTTCCTCGGAAATCGGATTGTCGGAAATAAACAAAAATGGGAACAATGTCTAAATGATGATTTCATAAACTGGGGCCCCTTTGCCACTTTCTGTCTTCCAGCGAATCGAACCACTCCCTGGCAACAAAATTAAAACAACTTTTGAGCTGTCTGTTTCAATGAGCACATATCTGGTCTGCTTTGCTGTGCACCAGTTTGCATATGTGGAAAGGAGGTCTTCACGTGGAGTCCCTGTAAGTAGTTCCTCCTTTATTTATCATATGTTCATTTGCCCAACAAAAAGTTTGTTAAGAAACTGCTCTAAAAACTGCACTAAAAAGCAGACCTGAGAAAGACAAGCCGAGCGTGTATTTTGGCCCTGGGCCCGGGCCGATGGAGTGAATGTGTGTTGCAAAACTAATGAGAATGGAAATGAAAAATGAATTTAATGGGGCCTGAACAAATAATATGTAGTGATGCACAGAATCATTACTCAATTATCTGTTTTCATTTCCCAATTCCTTCTTTGCGTCCAAACATATTATACAAATAGCTTTGTTCAAAATAGCCGTGGTACAGCTGGATCACGGTTTCTGGTCTCAGTTTGTTGCACAGCAAGAATTAACCACCCTCAAATCCAACGATGCAAATTTATAATGTGCCAATTTGAAACCATTACAGCGTAACCATCATTAAGGGTGTGTTAGTTTCAAACAGAAGGTTTGCTTTTATGAATGCTTTACAAATAAATCCATCCCAAAGTCAATCTGTCAGTTCTCAGCTTTAACATATGTCAATTTAAGTATATCAAAAATGGTAACTGATTCTTCAGACCACTGATGTTTTACAACTATTTTTGATATAAATAGAAGCAGTTCTGGTTTTATTTTTACAAGAACAGAAACCTTAAGAAACTGTGGACAAGAGTCCAAGCCAAACATCCTCCCTGGATGCTAAATACAATCACAGCATGAGGATTGGCATTGACGTCGAGCCCCTAAGAAAAGAGAAAGTTACACGTACACGGACGCACCTCTAGCATGAAGCTGGTTACTGGCATGGGCCATAGGAAATGGCCTTGATCTTAGCCAATCCGCCTGCAAGTGAAATAGGGAGAAAAACACCACCAGCCTCCACCAGGAGTGCTGTTCCAATACACATGAAATGAGCACATGCAATATTAAAGGAAGCATAAAACCTTCATATTCTCAGAAATCCCAGGAATCCCATCTTTTACCAAGGCCTATTCAGCAAGCTGGTGAAGTGAAAAATGGACAGCTGTGGTGTGCGGCTGCTGTTTGTATTTAATCCCCCATTCATTCTCTCATAGCTAAGAATCTACGCCCAGCCTTTGCAGATCCACACAGCAGAGTACGCAGCAAACACAACCAAGATCATCTTCGACTACTTCGAGACCTATTTTAACATGAATTACTCCATCCACAAGCTGGGTAATGCACTTACTCTATCATCACCACCACCCCACCCCCTTTCCGCATTACATCGTATTCTGCCGATCTTTACTTTTGAGTCTGAAAGTTTCTGGAATTCTAATTCCTTATCTAGCAAGTTTTTATTAAGGGCTTTTTCACTAGAGATAGTGGTATTTTGTTTTCAATGAGGCCTCCTTCAGGCCTGATGTCTCTGAAATTACAAAAAAAGCAGGATTTGTCACATGTTGTCACGGTTCACCTTCACCTCTTCTGTTACTCTGTCATGTTTTTCAATCATTCCACTACTCATGTGCACTATTTCGTTCATTCTTTGTTTTCATTCGCCCTGCATCTCCCAACTTGGTATTTGTTTTCCTTATAACCCGGTCACTAAGGTTTTGTCGGTGGGAGTCATTGTACTGTTTCCTTGTTCTTGAGTTTCCATGTACCCGGTGCCATGCAATGACTTATTAAAGTTCATGTTTATTTTGAAGACTACTTAGTCTCCTTACTCTGCCTCGAAAGCTGTGTCTGGCCGGGACTCGGTCCACGTGGGAGCTGCACTTGGGTCATCTCTGTTCTGGTGCCCCGCACCGCGTGACACATGTACTGCCAGCAGTAGTGCGTAAACAGAGACTGGGGGTGGGGGGCTGTCTGTTCTCAGCATGTGAAACTTTGCCTGTGGTCTTTCTCTACAGACAAGATTGCCATCCCAGATTTTGGCACAGGAGCAATGGAGAACTGGGGGCTGATCACCTACCGGGAGAGCAACCTGCTGTTTGACGAGAATGAGTCGTCCTCTTACAACAAGCAGCGTGTGGCCAGTGTCATCTCCCACGAGCTAGTCCACCAGGTGAGGCCTTTCTCAACACCACGTTGTTGTAATGCTGCCAAAACATTTCCAGGTTGGCATGGGCACATTTATCAGCTCCACTGAACCTGGCACATATACAGAAGGTGGCTGCCTAACAATGCTTGGAATCACAGAGGATGGTAGCTTATCAATGTGCGAGTGGCTGCGATTAAGTCACCTTTGACCATTGACCTTTGTTTCATAGCGGTTTAAAGCCAATTTGAAGTCATAAATGAACATCCATCCATTTTCGAAACCGCTTATCCTGGCGAGGGTCGCAGAGACACCGGAGCCAGTCCAGGCAGGCATAGGGCGCAAGGCAGGGATAGACCCAGGACAGGATGCCAGGCCATCGCTGGGCGCACACACACAAACACACACACACACACACGCCCTACAGGACAATTTAGCCTGGCCCTAAATGACCATAAGTCATAAATATGAAACGCTACATTTACATTTCAATCAGCCATGAGAAAGGTTTGCAGCAGTAATTCAATAATTTATTCAACAGTTTTTTTTTTTCCACCTTGAACTCAGAAGAATTGTCCCAATGCTTTACATGGGCCTTAGGTCATATTATTTCATGATGTTATTATCTGGGTGCTCGACCATAGACTTAAGGACAAAATAAACCACAACAATTGGCCAGCGTTGCTCAAATTCCAGCGTGTTATCATCCCAACCTTCCAGGCAGCCCATATTAGCTGATTATTATGTTCTGGAGGCCAGGGTTGTTTAAAGTGTGTGGTTATAGCAGTCAATACATTGCTCAGTTAGTGCTAGTTTATGGACTATACAAGTCTGCTTTCATTGAACACTACCAGTCTGATGGAGGTGAGGTGAGTGTGCTGGTGAGGTTCCAGGTCACCTCTATGAACCGCGTGATGCTGACGTAGCCTCCTTTATGACAGAAAACAGAGGCCCTGCTCGGCTCTGAAGGTGGGTGGCGGTGGTTCTGGAATTATCTCGCTAGTCAATAAGGTCCTATTTCTTTTCCTGTTTGACATGAATTGTACACAAAGTGCTCTTCTTTTCTAGACTGTTCTGGGACAGATTAAGGGAAGTGTTATTGGAAAAAAATTGAAAATTATTGCGCCAAAAATCGAGTAGAAAGACATTTTTTGGTAGAAAAAAGAAAAGATGCTTTTTTTAGGGTTGCAGTTGTTTTTATTTATCACTTAATTAGAATCCTATCAAGTTAGACTTGCTATGCAATTTGTATTCACGCTGTTAAACAACACATATTTTTTCACTTTGAGACCACAGAATACTCCCCCTTTGAGACACTGTCCTTTGTTTAGCCATACACGACATCAATAGAATATCATTGGAATGTCGCCGTCCTCATTTTGAGTCACAGGACCTTGGAACTGAAGCTTGTTATTAAAGCAGCAATAAACATTGCCTTTTATTACTTTTTGTAAATAAGACCTGTCAGGAATTTCTTTCAAGGTGACAAAAACATGATTAAAGGGCAAAGTATAATTCTTGGGAGAGTTCTCTTCTTACAAGCCAGAAGAAAAAATTACATATATTTCACACGGTGGCCAGAGGGCTGTGAGAATTAGTCTGAATAAGTTTGCAATAAATGCCGGTAAATGTCAGTATGTGACATAAAGTTGATTCCAAAGAAACATGAAAATAATTTTACACTGCCAGCACCAGTGAGAGAAATGTTACAGCTCTTTGGTAAGGTTTTTTTTTTTTTTTTTTTTTTTTCAGTGTTTCAGCTTTACCAGCTTTTCCCTGGCACACGGCTGGGTTTTCATGATTCCACACTGCTGACGCTTAACCACGATCTGTTAGTCTGATTGTAGATCAGTAGAAATACTAAGCTCTTTCATATGCGTTCCAATTCTACAGCTAAATCCCAGACTAATTCACCCCGACAACCTTTGTGACGTGAGCGTCTTGATCATTTGCTTTGTGTGTGGTGTGATCCTAAATATGTACCCTCACATATGCCTTCATTAGAGCAGACTCAGAAATACTTACACACACCAATGTACCCAAGACTGGACAAAACTGGTTCATTTAACTTTTTAATTTTCTACATTTAATTTTTTTTTCCAAAACAAAAGATGGGGGTCATATTCTGCACAGTCAGAAAACACTTAGGTATGGCATGAGATCAGACTGGAAATATTAGTCAGAACTGATATACCCACAGAGGGCAGCATTGTATTTTCCTCCATACTTGGGGTGTGCTTAGTCCTCAATACCCACTGTCTTCTTTCCCAAAAATTAAACTAATACTTATTCTTGCATGTGAAATTGCATGTAGGGCCTTATCCAATAATTAATACAGCCGTGACACTCGGTCAATGGCTTCTATGCAGCTTAGACCAGTGCTTGGATCTGAGCAACTTTTTAAAAAATCTGATCTTTCGGCCCTGCTGCCCCCCCGACCCCTACCAGGACAAGGGGTTTAGAAAGTGGATGAGAGGAACAAGAATAATAATAAATCATTTTTAAAATTATGAGTTTTATTATTGAAGATTTTTTCATTATTAGTATTGTCATAATTATGCTATGAAATTTAACTGTGAATATACTGTAGCTCACTAGGCTTAGTACTATGCTTGCATTCCTGTGTGTTGGAGTATTGTGTGTGTGTGTGTGTGTGTGTGTGTGTGTGTGTGTGTGTGTGTGTGTGTGGCAGTATTAGAATAGTATCTATTAGTAATTGTATCTATAGAATAGTTCTTATTTTCTACCACCAGAGTCAGTGAAGCTTCCGCACAGCTTTGCTTTTTGGCACAGTGCGGTGGATCAAGCAGTGGTGCCAAACTCTGGTCTCGATGTTGGATTGGTGCCCCACTACATTCTAATCTTAACCTGAAAGGATACTGAATGTGATGCATTTGTTTAAGTAGGCCCCAGAATGGTTTCAGTAATCTCATGACCTATACCTCTCTGCAGTGGTTCGGCAACATTGTCACCATGGACTGGTGGGATGACCTGTGGCTCAATGAGGGCTTTGCTAGCTTCTTCGAGTACATTGGAGTGAATGAGGCGGAACCCACCTGGAATATGGTGAGAGTCCTTTTCCCTTTGCAGCATCTTTTTGCAGCTCGGGGTGCGGGGAGAGAGAGGGACAACCCGAACGGCAGGCATTATCAGGCTTACTCACCAGATGTTGTTTTTTTCCCTGATAGCGCAATATCATGCTCATTGATGATGTCCTGCCCGTCATGGTGGACGATGCCCTCCTCTCCTCCCACCCCATCATTGTAGAGGTGTCTAATCCGGCGGAGATCACATCGGTGTTTGACGGGATATCCTACAGCAAGGTAAGATGAAGGCCTGTAAGCCCCAACCCCCGTTATAACTAGAATATCCAATATCCATACGGTACATTTACTATTGGCCATACAGTATACCACTTCGCAATTACTATTGATCATACGGCATGTCCCTTTACAGTTACTATTGACAATACGGCATGCCACTTTACAGTCACTATTGACCATGATATATTTATATTTTATCATCTTTTATTTTGAAGAAAATATTAAATACCACAATCTTCTCTCTTACACATGCCAAGGGGGCCTCAATCCTGAGGATGCTTGAAAGTTTAATGGGTCAGGACTCATTCAGGGACGGATGTCGGGTAAGAGTCTTTGTTACCTCAGTTGCAAACCTTTCGCTTTACACTCTAAGTCAGACTATGCAGTTTTACCATCTCTTATAGTCAGGGTTGGGGATAATGAGCGTACACCCATCATACAGGTTTTTTCTTAAAAAGAAAGATGTATTTTTCTTAAACAAATAATGAACAAATTATAAAACTTTTTTCTACAAATATTATGTTACTGTGCATTAACACTTTGAACCTCTTTCCCAGAAATATTTAAACGATTTCCAGTTTAAAAATGCCAAAACGTCAGACTTCTGGGCCTCTTTATCGGCGGTAGGTAACCATGCTATTCAACATTTTGGCTCTCTCCCTCTCAGCATCTCTGTCTCTGTCCACTTATACTGATGTAATACTGGCAAATCTCTGTTTAGGAGAGTAATTTTCCCGTGGCAGACATTATGGAAACATGGACCAAGCAGATGGGGTATCCAGTCCTGGATTTGACAGTGGGCCTGCAAGCTAATCTTAAACAAAAGCGTTTCCTGCTGGACCCCAACGCGGATCCCTCTCTGCCTCCAGCGTTGCTGAAGTGAGCACAGGCAATTCAGGAGCCATTCCAGAGAAAACCGTGATTCACGGGTTCTTCATAAGACAATCCATACAAGTCACATATTTTCACTTTCAGTGGGGCCTGGTTCAGTCAAAACAGCGGTGCAATTCATTAATAAAGTAAAACTATTGCTAGGCTCTGCTTGTCTTGGAAAAACTCAATTTCAAAACTTTTTGGATCAGGTCCTATGACTGAAATTGGTGTTACTTTATAGGCACAGAGAATTGATACAACTATATTTTATATGACTTATATTTAAATATAAAAAAATATTTTTCAGCTACATGTGGACCATCCCTATTCAATGGCACTCTCTAGCCAACAACAAGAGTAATGTTGTGATGTTTGATAAGGGGCTCAAAGGTAAGGTTGCAGTCATCACTTCCTGGTCAACATTCATTCAGTTTCCTGACTTGTTGTGTCAAGAAACTACTTAACTACTTGCATGCAGGGTGATTGTGTTGCTCTTGTTTTTTATTGGTCAGAAATATCTGTGCCTGACTACACTTATGATGCTGACGGACTGCTGAATGCGAATAGAGATCACATGGGTTTCTATCGAGTCAATCATGATGACAACATGTGGAGCACAATTAGTAATCAGCTCTCCAGCAATCACATGGTATTATTATTCTTATAACTGTTGTTATTGTTAATTATTATATTTGCTATTAATTATACAATTATAATTATTATTATATTTTGCTTTATAGACCTTTAGTGCTATGGACCGCTGTGGATACATTGATGACGTATTTTCCTTGGGACGGTATGAAGAAAGCTTTCATGTTATAAAAAGCATGACAATACACATTACTTCTATACCACAAGTACACTATCAGATCAAGCTTAGTGTAGTTGTGGTCAGAAAAGACATTCTCCATGGGTAGGCTTGGCAGATGACTGCATAGTTTTTCAGAGAAGTGTGGTGGTCTTGACCGTTTCCTTTACTACACAAACAGGGCAAATCTTGTCGACTACGGAAACGCCTTCAACCTGACACAGTACCTTAAGGCTGAGAAAGAGTACATTGTATGGGAACGAGTTTCCTCCTCCATCTCTTACGTGCGGGACATGCTGATGGATGACAGCACCATTTACCCCAAATTGCAGGTGAGGTGTGCACATGTGCGACTTAGATTTCAGCCAGGTAGGTTTGAAAGATGACTTTCCGATGATTTTTTGTCCTTGTTCCTTGGTGAAATTGTGGAGTGTGGTTAATGTCGTTATAAAAAAGGATTAACAGATGCCTAATTCGTAGAATCCATTAAACTGTACTTCAGGTCTTATCAATTAAATTTTGCTCCTACCTGAAAGGTGATGCCCCCTGCTGACCACATAAGACTATGGCATGAAAGGCTGCAAATATTCTCTGTGTGTCTCAGAGATTTTCTTCAGGACCCATCTCTCACCAGATTCGTTTCCTATTTAGTATACTTGTTTTCTTTCTGTCCAAGAAATATTTCCGTGATCAAGTGATGAGCATCTCTAAGGAACTGGGATGGAAAGACAACGGAACACAGACAGAAAGGTTAGGTACAGACTGCAAAGTGAAGCACACTACTATGGAAGAAATACCTAGGCTATATTTAACTATTTTTTGGACAGAGTTGTTATAGCTCCAGCATAGGGAGAAGCTTATTAAATGTAACATTTTTAGGTTTTTATTTTTTTGCCCTTTACAAATAGATTGCTGCGGGAAACAGTTCTGGGGATTGCTTGTCAAATGGGGGACCAAGATGCTTTAAATGAGGCTTCTGCTTTGTTTGACCAATGGATCAATGGCACGAGGTAACAATGGGACTGAAAAACTCAGTAACAGTAAGGACCTAACAACAGATGCTAACATTGCACTGAATACTGAGAGTGGCGCTATCACCCATTCTTTAGTTTTCCATGTCCAGTGGAACTAAAGGATTAAAAATAGTTTCCTTTGATCCTTTTCAGGTGGGATCGCTTTTCTCTCCTCTTATTGCATTTTTTCAACATGTGTAATTGTTTACTAAGATTAAATGCAGTGCTTGCTGTTCACATGTATCGAACGACTATCATTTGAACTGAATGATGCCTTTTATAGTGTGGAAGTCAACCTGCGCCTTCTGGTGTACCGTTATGGAATGAAGAACTCTGGAACCAAGGCCTCGTGGAACTTCATGTTCCAGAAATACCAAAGTGCCACGCTGGCCCAGGAAAAGGACAAGTTGCTGTATGGCTTGGCTTCGGTGGAAGACATTTATCTGCTGAGTAGGTGAGGCTCGGCTCTCTCTCGTATCCCCAGTGTAGGTGAGGCTCCGCTCTCTCTCGTATTCCTTGAGTAGGTGAGGTTCTGCTCCTGTATTCCCAGAGTATGTTAGGCTCCGCTCTCATATCCCCTGAGTAGGTGAGGCTCCGCTCTCGTATCCCCTGAGTAGGTGAGTGTGGCACGCAGCTGGCGGCCATGCCCTCAAGCTGTGATTCATGCCCTCTAATAGGACCTTGTTGCGCACCTGAGTTTGGTCTATTAATCCCAGTGGCAACAGTGGCAAGGAAAAACTCCCTAGGCTGGCAGGAAGAAACCTTGAGAGGAACCCGGCTTTATGGGGGAGCCCATCCTCTGCTGGCCAGCACTGGGAGCTGAATTAAAGAATTTAAATGTCCATGATGTACGAGGCCCTCCGGTAGAGGAGTTGCAAAACAAAACAAAAAGTAATATCCGGAGAGCGATAGTGGCCCTGATGGCTGGAGTCCAGCCTAATGGTCCACTGGTAGCGGTGGTGAAAGTGATGCAGTCCTGCAGGGTGCCTC
>JAOYSI010001360.1:1717-13551 GCA_025775065.1 Hiodon alosoides | reverse complement strand
GGTACTGTGAATGAGTCTGCTGTATGAAAAGTGCTGTACTGTACAGTGGTACTGTGAATGAGTCTGCTGTATGAAAAGTGCTGTACTGTACAGTGGTACTGTGTATTAATCTGCAGTAAGAAAAGTGCCTTATAGTGCAGTCAGTCATAGTTCCCAAATACTTAAAAGTCTTCACAATTTCAACAGGTTGAAAACATAACATTATTTATGTTAGGGGCCCTGGGTAATTTAAAATCAATTATTTTGTCTTACCAATATTTATCAATAAATAGCTTGCTTCACGCCATATTTCTAGTTTCAACACCAGCTCTCATACTCAGAATTTACACATTCTTTCCATAGAAGTCCAATAAGTGCCATGTCATCTGCATATTTGTATAATTTATTGTTCTCACTCTGCCTTTTTTCACTTGTATAAACAGAGAACATCAGAGGTGACAGAACACATCCTTGAGGTGCCCCAGTATTTGAAAACACAGCATTTAATTTAACCCCCTGAGCACAGCCCCCCTGTGGTCTATTAGTTAAAAAAAATTGCATCCAATGAACTATTATTCCATTCACTCCTAGAACAAAAAGACGTTCTGAGAGTAAATGTATCTGCATAGTATTAAATCGAGGTGTAATCGATAAAAATAACACGCACATAAGCCTTTGGTTGTTGTAAATGGCTAGCAATTGTATCAACCATAGCGAGCGTGGCGTCCTCTGTCTCTCTTTGTGGTTTATATGCAAATTGCAATACATCTAGTTGATCTGATATATATGGTTTAAGATGATGACCCTTTCCATACATTTAGCTAATATGGATGTCAAGACCACAGGACGAAAGTCCTTTAGTTTTTTTTCAGCTCCTACTTTTTTAGGAAGGCGTCGTGTAAATGATAACTTTACAGTGCCTAATACGCTTAAGGCACCTTCTGATCTGGTCACCTGTAAAGCAAATCGGTGACCCCACTGGAATCCTAACACCGATTTCTTCAACCTTCTTCCTGTTGTAAGCAACATCATATCTTTCATAAAACAAATTCAAATAATTAACCCATTTAAAAATATCTGTCTATAATATCATCATTTACACTTCTCGATTCATGCCCCATCATCTTATTCAGGCCTTGCCAAGCACTCCTTGCATCTTGATTTACTAACCGATCCTCTACCTTACATTTAAAATCAATTTTTGCTTTTTGTATCATTGCTCCCAATTCCTTTCTTTTCATCTTAAAACCCTCATCATTATTTCCACGAAAGGCCAAATTATTTTCATTACAAAATTTATTTAAATCTTTAGAGAGCCACGGCTTATTATTTGAAAAGACTTTAACCACTTTAGTGTCAATAAGAGTCTCGTCACAGAATCGAATAAAAGTGATAATACAGTCCGTTAGTTCATGAGGGTCTCTGCATGAATCAAAAAAGACATCCCAGTTTGTAATGCAAAAACAATCCTTTAACATATCCTCTTTATCCTTGCTCCAAACCTGGATTTTATTTTCCACTGGTTTCTCCCTTCTAACAAGTTGTCTGTATTTTGGCAGCAAATGGAAAACATTATTATCCAATCTACCAATAGTTGCTCGACATACGGCCACATATGCGTCCTCAATGTTACCGTAACACAAATCCAGTGTGTGTGAGAAACGGGTTGGGCAATCAACATATTGCTGCAAGTTTAGAAGAGTCTCTGTTATGGAAAGTGTACTAAAATCCACTAGTATGAAGACTGGTTGATCTGCTGACTTTGTTAGGATCCTAGTAAAGCACTCTGCACTATTCTCCGCTGCCTCACCATTATTAGGTCCAGGTATTTACACAAGGAAAATGGTTATTTGACCAAATTCCTGCGGCAGATAGAAGGGTCTATACGCCCAAGGTCTCATAGTCCGGGGTACAAGTCTGTTCAATTATAGCAAACTGCGATGATCAGTTCTTATCAACCTACATAAAGAGTCCCCTGCTAACAGATTTCCGTGATTTTACCTTGGCTCGGATAGTAGTAAATCCCTCCATGTCCACACTGTGATTTTCATTTAACCACGTTTCCGCAAAACAGATGAGATTACTACTCCTAAATTCCTCCTCTTGTGTAGCCCGGAGTGCAACTTCATCCATTTTATTATTAAGAGATCTCACATTAGACAGCATGATCACTGGGAGGAGATGATGGCTTCCTTTGCCTCCGCAATCTGTTGCGAATTCCTCCTCACGACCCTCGCTTCTTAATCCTTGATCTCTTTCTTTTGCGCAGACATACACTTTATGGAATCTCCATCTTCACAACATAATTATTATGTCATAGAGATAGCAAGACATCTTTTGAATAAGTCCAATTGATCTTCGAAGGCTTCATCAACTACACCAATCCAACCCACGCTGCGATCACGCAAATAATGAACACATTCATACTGCTCCCAAATTAAAGGAACAACTACTTAAAAGAACAACAAATAAAACTAATACAAATGAATAAAATAACAACTTAGATACACAAAGAAAACACCATGAGAAAACAGCGAGACACAGGGTCAGCAGTAGGCTTCCCCCGGACAATATCACAATTACTGTTACAGTACAGTGGTACAGTGAATGAGTCTGCTGTAAGAAAAGTGTCTTTCAGTACAGTGGTAAAGTGAATGAGTCTGCTGTAAGAAAAGTGCCTTTCAGTACAGTGGTACTGTGAATTAATCTGCTGTAAGAAAAGTGCCTTACAGTACAGTGGTACTGTGAATGAGTCTGCTGTAAGAAAAGTGCCTTACAGTACAGTGGTACTGTGAATGAGTCTGCTGTATGTCATGTTATCTATGACTGCTTATATTACGTGTTATGTATGACTAAGGGTTCAACTGTCACCATTTTTTAAATTACTTGGTTAAAAAATTGGTTATTTTAGGTTTCTGCTTCTTATTAAGTTCATTCTCATCAGTGAATGTATTACTGAATTATGCCATAGGTTTTATTCCTCATGAGGTCTAATTACTCATCAGTAGAAACATGGGTATTGCCACCACCAGAAAAGATTTACTTCATGAATGGAATATTCCTGCTGATTTTGACAAGAGCATGTTTTTCAGAAAAGGGACTTGATTTATACAGTTGTCAAAACATGCAAGTCCTCTCTCTAATCGCTATGCTGGGCCCCATCACTCAAGCAATAACACTGTCCAAGAGCCTGAAATGTTTTTTTTGATTTCCTTTTTCATGGATTTATCTTTTAATAAATCCAATGTATTTCTTATCTTCATTAATGTGTGTCCTAGGTTTGAAATGAACACACCGTAGACCTCAGCTCTCAGGGTTTGCCCAGTAAAGCTGATATTTTGCAAAGATTGTCAAATGTCATTATATCACCGATACTGGTCTCAGTGCACTTTCTACACGAAAATGATAATCTCAAAACGAGTCATCTTTTTAACTAACGTTTATTTTGAGAAGTATTCTGGTTTAAGACATCACAATGAGATTATGAAAAAGATTTGAAAATTGAAAACAATCAAAACATTTTTTAAACATTACGTTAGAAAAAAATATCCCAAAAATATCCCAAAAATCCTGCATGCAGCCACAGAGCTCAAGATCCAAGGCTGTTAGCGTGAGGGCAGAGTGCTTGATTGACACTGCAGGACATGCCAACCTTCAAATTAAACCAACACAGTACCTTTGATCTGAAAGCCAGGTGCAAGTAACACAGGAAGTGTAACAGAAAATAACTCAGAACGTTTAACTGAAAATGTAACAGAAAGTGTAACATAAAGTAACAGAGAGTGCAACAGAAAGGAACACAGAAAGTGTAACAGAAAAGAACACAGAAAGTGGAACTGAAAAGAACACAGCAAGTGTTACAGAAAGTAACACAGTCAGAATATAAGAGGTGCATATGAGAGTAAATAAAGCCTGTTAAATTAAATGCGTATAACTTAAAGCAATGCCCTGTACTTACATTAAAGTAAAATATTTATTTTCAATTGTATTTGAAAAGTTTAAAATTTAACTGTATATATTTAATTTTAGTAACATTTGTATAATACAAGGATTGATCTTTTTTTTTATAATTTGAGACTTTTTCATTCTGAATTTTTTCTCATTCCCACCCTTTGTAATAGTTATATGAGAATGAGCTGTGTTTTCAGTTTTTATTTTAAAATAAATAGAGTAAATAGCTTTAACATGGACATCTCAAAGTATTAAATATTATCAAGAAATTATCAAGAAAACCCCATTTCATTTCTAAGATGCATTACATTTAAATGCGTAAATGAACATTTTAATTAATTATTCATTTGCCAAGACAAATCTTTATTTGATACAGTGTGTGTAAAATGCCCTGCCTTGGAGCAGTCTCATTCATTAAACTCGCTACTAACCTTATGGTTGCAACTTCTCTTCGAATCAAAGCAGATCGTGAGGAAATGTGAAATGCTAGTCAGTAACATTTAAAAAAAAATTACGATTCTTGCTTGCAGTCAACAACATTTGAAAAAAATTTTTAAAACCAAACTGAACTTTCAAATCCACTAACGCCTAATGAGAAAAGTAATGCAGTGACCAGATTCTTAATAAGTGGTCATGTCTAAAAGTACCGTTGTTTTGTTGGTATTAGTTAATGTGCTTTTCTTTCTTTTATGTAATTCTTACTGTTGAGTGTGTGACTTGTACTTTCAGGTGCTTGCTATAAAGAAGGATAATCCACAAACTCTGTAAATGACCTTGTCAATGACCTAGTTATTCAATGATAGATCCAGAAATTTCAGAACAGATGGCTCATAAAAAAACCTCCCATTATTGCCTAAACCATGTGTGAGAGGAAAACTTTGATTCATAAATTAAATTCTACACATGAATATCCATGGTTATATTGCCTTAATATAATTAATTAAATATAATGACTTTTGTCTTCCATTTTCACTAAAACTTGTAACATACCCAACTGGCTTACCCATATATTATTCATTACTCTCAAGACCTTATGCCTCATGAGACAAAATCAACCTCTCACTGCAAAAAGATTGTTCTTTTTCCACAATGCATCAGACTTTTATTATAATAACATCATGTTCCCTTTTAAATGTGAAACAAGAACCCAGAACTTCTGACTTCACCCACCTGTCATTCCTATTTAACTGCACCTCTATTTTTCCTCCAGACAAGTAGAGAGGGGCATCGTTGGTCGAGTTCTTGTACTCTCTAATTGCATATTCTTGAAAGTCTGATTGCTTTGCTTATATTGGTCCATGGAGTCGCTTGGTATAAGTGAGAGGGATTTGGCTAGCTTTTAGCCGCTTAGCCTCCTTTTAGCCTAGGTTTTACCCGTTATTTCCTTTCGCCTGCTTTGCCCTTGCTGAGAAAACGTAACTAGCTAATTTTGTGATTGCGTGGAGTGTATTTATGTGCCTTTTCGCCACAGGAAAGACACAGGAGTCACACTGATCAAGGCTCCGTCACTGTAATTCGGTTTTCTCTCTGGCTTGTCTGGCTATTCCTCGTTACTGTGTCAGGGGCTCTGCTTTCATTTCGACAACTTAATTGCTTATTTTTTACTTTTTTTTTTGTTGGGGGTGGGTTTGTTTTGTGAATACTTTTTTTTTGTGAATAAAAAGAACGCATTTCCACTCCCTTTGTAGTCTTTGTCAGCTTTTGCACTGATCATCATTGCTGACGTCTGCAGGACCCTGCATTCCTGGAGTTCGTCTTGCTCCTGACGTCTTGACGTCTTATGCCAGCAAGGCTCTACGACCCTTTTAAGCACAGTCAACACTTCTGAGCTCAGCACCCTCATCGTCGCCTGAGACCTTACAGTTCTCTTGCTCCTGACATTAAAGAATTCCTTGACGCTTGTCTCGACACGTGACGCTTGTCTCGACACGTGACGCTTGTCTCGATGCGTGACGCTTGTCCGAGAGGCCTCTAATTGGCCGGGCCATTCTGTGTCCTCAGTCTCCCAAGCCTCTTTGGGACAGTCTGCAGGCAGCTGGACGGTTTGCTACTCGACCTGACTAAACACTCCGGACCAAACCCATTACATTCCTTTCAGGTAAGTAGAAGGTTTTGTCAGTCTGTTTTTATTTTGTGTGCTCAAGATTGACACCACAGTGTTGATCTTTCGAGGTGCAGGTGTGGCATGCTGAGGCTGTAATGGTAAGTCATTTTGTTTGAAGATTCCATACATAATGATTGATGTATAGTACTACACACAAGAAACGTTATTGCCTGGGACAAGTGCATTCAAAGCTGCAGCTACCACACAGGTGTGGCTCACCCACCAGTGTCAGCCACTCAGTCATAGGAGCAAATGTTCTGGAGAAGGTTCTGGGGACCACATCAACCTGCAGTGCACTCCGTGGTGCCTGCTCCAACGCGTCGAGCGATGCCGGCATGCGAGCTGTCCGCTGGGCAGCAGGTGGGATCCGCTGAGCTTCTGGTAGGGTGACTGCTGTTGGCTGTGGAAAGGCTTACCCACACCTGAATCTGCTGGATTGTAAGCACCCAGAATTTTTCTTCATCTGTTTAACCTGTACTTTGGTGAATCACCAGTTATTACTAGACCATAATGTCACTTTAAACGGCTAATTGTATGAGTGGGTGTAAATCACAGAAAGAGAGACCTTAAATGAAGGAAAAGGGAATGTTAAGTGCTGTACTTTTTTTTTTTTGTCAGTAACTACAGGATTTAAAGCGAATGAACTAAGCTGAGAAAAATATCATAAATATTTGGCCTCCAGGTTTGCCTCTTCCATTTCCACACTGCGGCGTTTTCCAGTCTGTCCCGAGTTCCAGGGAGCTAATCCAGGAAGAGCTCTGATGGAACCCCTCCATTATTTGTCCTGTCACTTCCACTCACCTCTGAGAAATAAAGGGCACCCCCATTCCCTCTGAAGCGCTGAGCTGGGCCGTCACGCACATTCACAGAATCCCAATTCACTGATATTTGCAAGTAGGCATAGACCGTGGCATCTGCCTTCTGAAGTATTTTTGAGGGACAGAAAGACAAAATGTGCTCAGACTTCAGCGCAGATCAAGTTTCGAGCTACCCTGGATGAGCCGAAAGCACCTGCTAACGGTACCTCTGCGTTCTAACCTTCTTCTCTGCAGTGTGTTCTCAGCTGAACCTGGCAGTCTTGATAGAAAATAAATAAAAACTTCATACTGATCCATAAGGCATATACCCCAGTAACAATGATATCAGAATAGGAAGCAGCTTCACAAGATGTGTCAAAGGGAAGAGATACGAGGAATGGACATAATTCCCACCACAACTTTAATACGAATGCAAGTAAATGTTCAAACGATCGGTGACGTCCATACAAAGAACTGAGATGGTTCTCCCGTGATGAGCACCCTACGCAGCTGAGCGATGGGTAACGGACAAGCCAGCTTTAATATGCCCAGAACAGGGTCTGGCTGCACACCATAAAAAGGATTTCCTCAGACTGCTTGTAAACCACTGAACATCCTTCCTTTCTTTCCCAGAAAGTGGGCTGAAAAATACTTTGTATTGAAATTACATTGTAATGAAATTGCATTGTAATGAAATTACCTTGAAATGGAATAGCTTTGTTATAAAATTACCTTGTATATGGGCAAAGACCCAGGAAGTTTCACAGCCGTTCATAAGACCACTAATTCATGTTTTGTACATTCCTATTACCGGAAAATATGTGCCAGGTAGCCAGTGCATATCCCAGCTTTCCATTGATATTATCCTAGCTTTGTCAATGCAACCATGCACAAATAACAGGGGAGACGATGTGAATTCTCATACATAGACATGGTTTAAACACCATTCTGAAAGACAGGAAGTGATTGGCTGATGATCAGACTCTATTCAGCACTCATCTTTTATTAGGCACATTCCCTTCATCCCTTCTGCTGGAAATAAACATTCTGAGGGCTAGAATTAATTGTAGACAGATTTGATCCTGCAATCCAATGTGCATTTGAGTGCTTTCCTACCATAGGCTAGAGTTAAACAACTGCTAAACTTCATGCAAAAGGTGGCAACTGCTTCCCATTGAAGTTTAGGAAGAATCAGAAACTCCACTGTTGAAGTTTTCCCAGTACTCAGAATCAGACACTTCTCTATAGAAGTTTTCTCAGTACACAGAATCGGACACTTCTCTGTTGAAGTTCTCCCAAGACGTAGAATCAGAAAACTCCTCTGTTGAAGTTTTCCCAGTACACAGATTCAAAAACTCCACTGTTAAAGTTTTCCCAGTACTCAGAATCGAGAACCCCACTTTCAAAGTTTTCCCAGCATGCAGAATCAAGAACTCCTCTTCTGAAGTTTCCCCAGTGTGCAGACTCAAGAACTCCACTTTCGAAGTTTCCCCAGTGTGCAGAATCTGAAACACCGCTCGTCCATGAAACTGTATGATCTGTTAGTTACAAGTTCAGAGCCTTTAAGTCTTTAGTCTTACACCTTTGAAACTATGAATTGGAAAAGACAAACCTAAAACATCCTTTCTTTCTGATCAAGATGGTATCATCACATGACAGACTTTGCTAGGAACAGTCGATTATGTCTAACTGAATTGCCTAATAGATCAAACCGTTTTAATGAGTTATAGCTTAATATTTGAGCTCAGTGATAAACTTAATTACAACGAATACTTCCAATAATAGTAATTTAACGGATATAGTAATATGACATGCTCACTGCAAAATCGTGTAACAGATCCAGTCTTTTTTGAAAATATCAATCATAGCAAATAGCATTTCTCTTAAAAATCATGCAAAGTAAAATACCCCTAAAACCTGCACCTGTTGAGCATTTTAGTTTTTAGCATGTTATGGTGGCTGTGCAAACTTTGGTCTGTCACACTTCTGTCACACATCTGTCATACTTCCAGACCTTAATTCAATTCAAAATTTGTTGTTTGAACGGAAGAAGAAAAAAGAAATATGGCAGAGAAAGTCAAAAATCCCAAAAGATGAGTTCCACAACCTGATAAAACGGTGTGGTTTTAGTACTGAGTACAGTAAAAATAAAATACACACACTTTAGGTGTTTGTGTTCTTACACTCCACACCAATGGAAAATAAAACATGTTTCTCTTTTATGAGTTGTTTGCATTACAAATAAGCCTTTTACATTTTCATGTAAGAAAAAATAAAATATTCCACTATACTTTATTTTCTGTCGAATCCTGTTTTTGGTTACATCTAGCAATAACATGAATAAATATGAATGCCACTATATTCTGTTTTCAAAAGAGCTTAAGCAGAGAGAAAAAAACACGCACATCAGGATGTGCGTAATTGACAGACTTGTGATCTCCAAGTTCCTTCTTTGCTGGGCAGATTCCTAGAAAGACTCCTTTAAACAGAGAGCTCATTTTAAGGGAATGCAGGTTGAAGATGAAAGAAACACTGGAAGAATACATCACCCAATGCCACCTATGGTAAAACAGACTTTTTTTTTTAAAGAACATTCATCGGGCTTCAAGTAGACACTCTCTCTATTCATCTCCGGGTACTTCGCTTTGCATACAACATTGTGTGGCCTCCTGTGAAGGCGTAGGGTCCTTGGATTTTCTGTGAATTGTTTATTGACATGTGCCTGCTCAAGCTACGTGAAGGGAGATGGTAGATGTGAGGCGGAGGTTTCTGAATAGCTGAAGAAGTCTTTGTGCTGCCATCGCATAGCGGCCATGAGGTCCAGTGAATGGATCCAGTTCCATGTTAAGCGAGGGCCACTCGTCCTTTTCCAGACTGTCCCTGAAGCCCAGATCCAACCCAAACTGGTCTGTTCCAGAATGCCCCTCAAGCCCATGGATTGAAATTAGTTTGGAACTAATGTTTCGAAACGTTTGGTTTATAGGTACTTTCAAGGGAACTTGATACGCCCGGAGCCCTGCACAGATTTGCTATTTTGTGGCTTCAAAGCTAAGTTCAATGGCTGGGATGGAAGACAATGTACATCAGTCTAATGTTATCCTTGAAATGATCTTACACACAGCTTTGGCAGCAATGCCAAAAATCCCTTTTTCAGTCCCTCTCTTTTTTTTTTTTCTTACTAATTTGCTATTCTGAAAGCCAGTCCCAAAATGTATTGTACACTGCTAGGCTCTATTTAAAAAATAAACTTTGCATTCGTATTTATACAAGCCTAAGCTTTTGTTATCCCATTTTCTGGTAATTTACATATAGGGTTTTATAAATATTAAATAACCAGCAATTACATCAAGTTTTGTGCAATTATTTTGACTGTGTTCCGTTCAGACACTGAAAAGAAGAAATGAAACACAATGAAGTGAGATCCTTATATGCATGGCTTTTTGTGTTTGTTTACAAAATTCAATTAGAAGTGAACAACAAATGATGTCCATTGAGAGAAGAAACATATGCACTTAAAATATACACTCTAAGTGCACCCTAAAGCTACTGGTTTCTGTGTAATTTTCATTCAATGAGATGCAAAAGAATCAATTTGATCATTGAAACAGAGATTAATTAACTGACTGATTAAACATGCTTTGTTCCTGCACAGTATTTATTTGGGTTTCGGGCACACAATTCGCAGACAACAGCATGCTATTTTTATGGGAGGAACTCCAGCCTTTGTTCTGGATTCTGTGTTCTGTGTACTCTGTGCTCGTTAATTTAAAGGAGTTGTTGTACTCTGTCTCTGCTGTAATTGGGTTTTTCTCAGCCATTCCCCAATCTTGGATAAAGGCAGCTTGAGTCGACAAGGGTTCGAAATAGCTGATCAACTGAGCAGAGAGAAAAGGTGCGGTGCCCCCCCTATTTTTGACCCACAATGGCCTTTCACACATACATTCTGGCTTTGTTCTCTACGACAGTGTAAGAGGCAGTTTTACCTCCTGTGTCTGAAATAATTAACGCCACAGCCTAGAGATATCAGGAGAGAAAAACACTGAGCATGGTAGGGGCTTGTGCTCTTTGCTAATTTAATAGTTTTGCCCTTCATTTGAATGTGCTATGTAGCACACCGCATCGCTGTTAAAAGCTGAATATCTTTGCTAAGGCCAGGCTGTACTACTAGCAGAATTAGACTAATGCTTTATATTGCTTTGACTTCCCAGTGACACAATGCAATGCACCTGCTTGCTATAATTACCATGCATTAAGTGATTTAATTTATTTAGCCATCACAGATTTCCAAATGTGTTGTGTATGAAAGGTAGATAGCGTTGAAATGTATCATTAAGGTGCCGTTCATTATTTAGATGCACGTTAAAAGTCACTTTGGTGGCTGTCAAACAAGTAAAACATAATGCAGAGTTTAAAGTATTATGTGTGTTAAACACCAAAGCAAAAAAGATACCTTCCTGGAGGATGCATATCAGCCCACAAAGGGACGAATGCTCTTTTCTTCTCTACACAATGTCTGAAGGAAAGACTGTGCACTGCCCTGCCTCGTTAAACGATTGGAGGCCACTGACCTCACTTTAATGACATGGTCACCGTGGCTCAGGCTTCAAGGTCATTTGTCAATTATTTCTGTCCGGAAGTATTTGAGTGGAAGACCCTGCCAAAATAAACATTTTTTTAATTGACGTCCGCATCAGAAGGCCCAAAGACGAGGACAAATAAGTAAAATTCTCTTAACTCCTCGGAAGAAAAGCCAAGCGGAGCGACATTAACTGTTCATTTTTATTCACTGTGTACGTTTCAGGCCCTGATGGGGCATGAACTCTAAAGAAAGGAAGACAGATACGCGGGCAGGGGAGGCCCAGTGCTGTGCTGTGCTGTGCTGTGGGTTCGGTTGTGGGTTCGGCTGTGGGTTAGGCTGTGGGTTCGGCTGTGGGTAAGGTTGTGTGTTAGGCTTTGGGTTCGGATGTGTGTTAGGCTGTGGGTTAGGTTGTGGGTTTGGCTGT
>JAOYSI010001358.1:0-17199 GCA_025775065.1 Hiodon alosoides | reverse complement strand
GACAAACAATGACTAACACCGGTGACTGATTAAGGGAAATGTTAGTGCAGGGCGAATGAAAACAAAGGATGAATGAAGCAGTGTACATGGGTTAGTGGAATGTTAACTGAATGATTGGTTGACTGAAAAACGACTGCCGGTGAAGGTGAAACGAGACAGGTTCCATAGTTGCTGACCTCATGCGGCAAGTCTTTTCTACGTTATCATTTTCTTTCACTGGAGAAATCTCCAGTGTGGTTGACCCCAAAGATAACCTGAGGTGCACTAGCAATGAGGTGTTTATCCCTGGAAGGAACCGGTTTCCTTACCATGCTTTGTATATCAGCTGAGATACCAGCTGAAAGCTTTCAGGCAATTAAGTGAGCCCAAGACGTAATCGAAGTATAGCTGTTCATCTCATTGTTTCCATAGAGAATTGCCATCTTCCTCAGATATTTTCCCCTGACATGGCACTTACCAGGAAAGCAGTTGAACAATAATTGACAGCGCAGAACAGTGTTTCTCCAGTGTGATCCTGGAGATGGGAAGCATGTCATTAGCAAACACCACCTTGCTATTACTCTGGCTTCTGTATCTAAATAAACAAGAATATTTCAGCCAAGCTTCATTGGTTTCAATGTACTGAAGATATAATTAGCTAATAAAAATGCAAATTTGAGGGTCAGAATTATAGATGGCTGTTATTGCACATTTGATGTGAATGAAATAAATCCACAAATGTGCACACAGCCTTTGTTTCATGCCATGTTAATGTTTAAACGTTCAAAACAAAACATTAACATTAACATTAACACACACCCACACACCAGGGAGTCTTTCGCACAGTCCCTAGATGGGCCCACTCTGTAGAAGCCATAGAAGGCATGGACATCGGTTGCCACTGGAGATCATTCAGCTCTATTCGGATCAGCCTTGCCTGCCAGTGAGCCACCAGGTTTACTCTCATGGGGCGAGAAACTTTGCCCTGCCCTTTAGATATTCAACGAGGCAGAAAACAAGACTAGAACATTTTAACCCAGGATTCAGGAAACTGCTGCTTGGAAAAAGTGCATTGGATCTTGCCGGAGAGATCACACTTTTTACAGTTCTGCTCCTTTTGAAAGTCCTCCATAGGCTTAATGGTCAGGACCATGGAGACAAGCCCTCACACGTCAGATGGTATGCTAAAAGCCTTCATCGGGGTGAGAATAGAGGCTTCCCACAAAATAAATCCCTGCAGTTACAGATAAAACTGAAACTAGAGAGTCCTTTTATAAAAATTTGGAATTGCCACTTTTTTTGTGTTTTCTCCCCAATTTGGAATTGCTGCTTGTTCTCCTCTCATCGCTACAAATCCTGCTGTCAGACTCTGAAGAAGCACAATTGGACTCAACACAATCCGATCACCTTCACGCCACTTTTCTCTTTCACACTCGACTGGCTACGTGAGAGGTGGTAAGGGGACAGGCGACGCTGGTTAGGGATGAGCTGTGACCGTTGCATGCTTCCATCATACTCTCACGGTCACAATGACACGACGAGGACGATGAAATTCCGATCATAGGGCTCATTCTACACTCGGCTGACCCCGCCGCGGGAGGCAAACCCTAGAAGGACCTTAAAAAGCACTATTTTACGTTCTCAAAGCCAAGCAGAAACACAAACGCTCCTGTATTATTATTGTTTTTTTGATATAATCATTTAACTATTCATTATTTTCCAAGCTGAGATGTTCGATTTATTAGACTTGCCGAGCAGGCAGACTGGTTCTGAAAAGAGACTCGGGTTATAGACTAAAAATAATTCTGAGAATAAAAGAGGAAATAATGTCTTCTCAGCTCTGGGACTCGTTCCGTGAGTGCGTTCCGAGATTTAGTTCCGGGTGTGCGGTGTGAAACATTTATGAAGCCAGTCGTTCTTGAATAACGCTTGCATAACCGTAGCCTCTTTCAGGTGTACCTGTCTTGCCGCCCACGGGAAACCTGTCGACACAATGTTCCCTCGGCAGTCATTGCGAGAAACTCGCGGGGTTCCCTCCTGACTTCTCAGTCGCTCTGCTAAGTGTCTGGGTAGAACTGACCACCAGGACTCGTGGGAGAAAAAGGAGAAAAACAAAACATCACAAAAGAAGTGCTCCATTGATATAAAAGTAGAGCGCAGTGCTTTGGTGTTCTGTTGGATTGAAGGTCTTTTGTAGGAGAGTGGAAACCCCCCATTCCATCCCCAAAAGCAGAGGCCTCCGGTAATGTGATTCAGAGGACTTGTTCAGTCAAATCAAGTACATTTTTTACCGTTAACTTTTCTCTCAGATTAAGAGAATTGTAGAAACCGATCTGCTGCAGGCACAAGCAGAGAGGGATGGCTTAAAAGTAGGGCTGGGCTGTCATCCCAAATGCACCCCTTTATAGAGGCGCCAGCCGCATGTACGCTTGTCTGTGTGTTTCCACGGCGATGTCTGACGTCTCTTTGAACACTCAGAAGGTGATAAAGGCCCTTTCGTTATGGAGAGGACCACCACTCCCCTGGGTCCATGCTCTCGCTCTCCTGAAATAAATATTCCTTCTGCAGTTTTACTATGGAAACGAATGGGCATGGTAACAAAGGCGTAAGGAACTAACTGTACGATTTTAGAGAAACAGGAACAAGCTGTTTTTGTTTGTTTGGTATGCCCTGTGAAGTTAAGATACAACTACATAAATCTACAATCTACAGTGTACAATCTACATAAACAATGCAAAGTTAGTGGGCGATTTTAAGCTGTAAGACATTGATTTTTACAATGTCACTTAAAGGCATCCACACAGCTGCCACCAGGACAGGAAACCAACAGCCCTCGTATAATCTTGTATAAACACATTTAACAGCTTATAAACTTATGAATGATTTCTCTCCCTGGACTCCTGGCCTGATGCTGGCACTCATTATCTTCTCTTTTCCTCGAGAGAAACAGACAAATGACAGGTCCCCTGTCTGCAGTGTTAATCTTGTATTATACCATCCGCCAAGCGGCTCATTAAGGTTGCTGACATATCACTAGTATTACACCACCAAACCCTCCTGTAATCGCAATAACCAGGAAGGAGCTCTGTGTGCATAGCAACATAATACTGCAGCAACCAGAGAAATGTAGGCTGCAACGCTGGTTTTTAAGATTTCAGCTTGTTTTATTATAAGGAAAAAAAACATCCAGTGTCCAATTTGGCTCAAACAAAGGCAAGTGTAGACTATTAAGTGAAAAAGAAAAAGAACCACTCGTCTAAGCCTACTGATGGCAAAGCAAGAAACACTTCCCTGCCTCAAATATCTGTAAAACAAACTGCAAACTTTTGCAAACTGACTAACTATACCCAAAGTTAGTACCTATACCTTCATCATACAAAATAAAACAAACTAATAGAAATATCACAAAAAGTATGTAAATTATGGTTTGTTATTTATTTCACTATAATTGTTTTCAGTTTTTAAAATATTATATTTCAAAGGATTTAGTGTGGTGTGATAGATGTTAATAGGTGAAGACTCGATATGTAGAGTGTACAGAACACTTTTGAGTGGGCCGGCCAAAAGTTGCTGAAATATTACACAGCAGCTTGTCCACTGCTGTGCAAAAATAGGGAATTAGGGTAATCGTGTTCATAATATTCCTGGGAAATCTTCATCTGTAAGTTCATAAGTCCAAAGAACAGTTGCATAATAAAGTTACACTATGTCTGTGCTAAAACCATTCGCCTGGATGTTTAATGAGTCCAAATCATCAATGGGAAAAACTCAACAGTCATCAGTCAATGTTTTAAAGTTGAGCAGGATCCAGAATAGTTCGGTCAGGCCTTGGTCAGGTGGATTAACATCTATAAAGCCATCAGAGCTAGAATTAATCAACACTTTGGCATTTTCTCTCTTAGCCAAAGAGGCTGGGATGCCAGTAGCCCACGTGGGGCCATTGACCTCTCTAGGCCCTGTACTGGCATTTTAAGACCATCATTGGTTAGCTAATGAGTTTTCGTCAGTCAATGGGAGCTGGGAGATGAAAGGGGATTATGCATCTTGAGCTCTCCTGACACAAAGCAGGAGTTTATCCAATGAAAATGATGGCTGTCCACTGTGTCTGGTTTAGTGGTGCCCTGCTCTCCTGCATGGGTCTACTGACTTTTTAAGGTTTATTGTGATGTTTTTATATTTGATTTTGTTGTTGGTTTTTCATAATTATTTGTTGCATTCCAGGAAACAGTGAGTGTAAGGGTAAAAAAAAGAAAAAACAGAATGATAAATCTTTATTAATCAGATTATTTTTTTCTTAGCTCTGGGTCATACCTGTAACAGATTCTTCCAAGTTATGTCTGATCTCGATAATTGAGTAGAGCTTACATTTGGATTGGAGGCAGGCCGAGAAAATCAGTAGCATGACCTTTTTATTCATGTGGGTACAAGCTCCAGCCAAGTTATTCCAAAAGCTTTAGAACTTTAGTACCCATTCCCTCTGTGCTTTTAGTAATCAGCATTAACGGAATTCTGAAAATGACCCTGCTCTAAACAGATTTTCGGTCCAGGTGGGCTAAAGAAATAAGAAAAACCTGCAATCTGGTTTCCATTATCATCAGTTAATTGCTAGCACCATGAATTCTTTGTTATTTAACTTTAGATTTGCCCTGCCAGTTTAGATATTAGTCAGTTTATCCCTCACGCCACAGCTTTCTCTCTCTTTCTCTTCCATTCCTCTCTCAGCAAGCTGCCTAGTTGGGCTAGAGCGGTGGTCCCCAAAATCTTCTATGTAACAGAGAAGGCATGGAACTATTACCCCTATACCATCACAGGTAATGTTAATATAACTTTAAATGCAATAACATGATGGTGGCTCACAAGCAGAAACCCTTGATGTTCAACTTATGGATCACAATGTTTCCAAATGTAGTTTGGTGATGTACTTACTCACAAGGAATGTTAAGATACAATCCCAACATCAGTCCAGTACCGATGCACTGTCAGTGGCTTAGAAGCTTCGGGACAAATGGAACAGTGTCTCTAACCGTTTTGGAAAACCGGACGTTTCAGCCATTCTTCTGTTTAAGGCCATGTTTTCCTGTTCATGTTCTGATCCCAATTAAATCAGAAATCTATTCTCTGTGGTCTCGGCTCTTCCCGCTGGGCTCTTATCTGGTTTTTAATTGAACTGTTCTTGCTGTCTTCTCTCCCCTTGTGTGACCGTGCTGATCCTGGCCGACATCACCCAGAGTACACAGTAAGTATCCAGTCCATGTCCTGTTGTTGATTTCTGAGGCATGGAGGGATAGGCGGCTTGTTAATCATGTATAACCAGGACCAGCAGGACTATAGGATGAGTGCAAACACCCCTGCATTGTAGTAAAATATGCTATTTCATAGTAGCGTCCCCACACGTATGTTCAATTGTTCAGATCCTTTTTATGGATTGCAACATTTTATGGAGTGCAACATTTCTTTTTATTTATGTCCCATCTTCCACCCTCCCCAGTTGTGTATTGCTGTACTATTTTTACCCCGACACTAATGCTGGTTTTGAGATTAGGAAACAATACTGCCCTTCCACCACCACAATCCCAGTAGAGTCCTGCTGAAAAACCATTCCCTCCAAGTCTTTCAGTGACTTTCCAGTTTTAGATCAAACTCACGCTTGGGCAGACCATTCTATTCATTCTTAAACCCTTCGAAACAGAGGAATAAGGGTTTAGCAATACATTTCTGTTTCTATTAGTAATGTATTACTCCTCATACATGTTTCTTTGGTACTTCAGTTACATGGCACAGTCCTCACGCTATGCTTTACTTTAAACAGTACTTTGATTACCTCATTGTCTGTGCAACTGTCTAGAAAACAGCCTATTTACCCTTCTAAGACCATTTAAAATGAGTCAGAATAAGCAATCTATTTCCAAGTAGCCTTTTGGGACTTGCATCTGGAACCTAATTAATATTTTACATGAATGTGCATCCCATAGGTTTAGTTCAAAATGGACTGGTAATTAAAATTTTTTTTTGTTTTTTTCCTGCTTGTTATGTCATGCCTTCTGCTCTATAAGGAACATGTGCGACTGCAGTCGACAGGGCTACGGGTGAAAAAATCTGACGTTCCGCATGAGTAATTAATAAATGAAAAAAGTATGGCAACATCAGAGACATCTGACATCTGACTTTTTTTTTTTATAAGCACTTACCTGGGTTTTCTTAATCTGTAGAAGATTTGCTAATACGTACGCCTTAGCCCAAGTTTTCATAAGAAGGATTTAATATGCCCTGGGAACCAAGGAAGATGAGCTGGGTTTGAATGACAGAAGATACTGAGACTAACAAATAAGGCTGCAAGCGTTTGTGTTGCAGTTGTCAGCCCAAATCACAGGTCTCAGCACATTCTTCTGCTCTCTCCTGGTGAAGGTTACACTGCCTCCCATTACACAGCAATACATCAATCGATCACATGATAATCTCATAGTGCAACTGAGCAGTGAACCGAATGCCTTCACCTAAGACACCTAAGGAAATACCTTTTTAATAATAAAATACCAAAGGCCATGTGAGGAAAAAATTGATTCCAAGAAGACATTGGAGAAATATTGATACAGTTCTGTAAAGCTCAACAGCATAATCGGTTAGCTGGTTTGATTAGACGGATGACCATCAGCAGAGAGAGAGAGAGAGAGAGAGAGAGAGGGAGAAGATGGGGGAAGTGTTAGAGATTCATCAAACCTGAAGGACTAGGCCAATCAGCAGACAATCTCTAGCTTGACAGTAGTTCCCTGAGAGACAGGATATTTACAGAGGTAATTCACTTGCCTTACTCCACACTGCTACACCTCAATAGCATTTTCTACCTCCTTCGACTCTCACGTTGCTTTGTAGTAGCAATACTTTTCAGGAGATGGCTCAATTGTCTCATCTTGTATCTACTGGATTAGTATACCCTGTGGTATCAACCTAATATTTACAAATAGAAGAGAATCTAGGATTGGGGTTATCTTCTTGTTTAAATCCACCCAGTGCTCTTACTTCACTCAAAGAATAAAGTCATTTAAAAATTTAAACTGGATCACTGTTCCAGAAGCATGATAAAGTACACTCAGCTGGACGAATGTCTACAAAACCTCTTTTCTATTTCCTAGTCAAGGGTCTCAGAACTGATGGCAGTACTTATCATCTACACATTTGTCTCACACACTTCATCGGTCTCTCTCTCGCTCCCTTTCTCATGCACACTCAATCTACCCCCCCACTTAATTTCTTTCTCTCTGTCTCACACACACACACACACACACACACTTTTCTATTTCCTAGTCAAGGGTCTCAGAACTGATGGCAGTACTTATCATCTACACATTCGTCTCACACACTTCATCTGTCTCTCTTTCGCTCTCTCTCTCTCTCTCTCTCTCTCTCTCTCTCTCTCTCTCTCTCTCTCTCTCACTCTCTCTCACTCTCTCATGCACACTCAATCTATCCTCCCCCCACTTTCTTTCTCCCTCTCTCTTACACACACACACGCACTCTCACACACACACACAAACACTCTCTCCTCCTGTCAGTCTAAAAAAATGGGCCCAACACCCAGAGAGCTGCCAGGGCCACAAGGGAATTAATGCAGATTAATAGCTGAAATGTTCTTCCCCAGCATCAGCTCACGCTGCAAGCCAAGGTTCGCTTACTGCGGTCAACCCCAACACCCCAGCCCCCTACATAGCGCCGCACCTCCCCTCTGAAAAGTCTCATTGATCTGCACTGCGCTTGTCAGGCAAGAGTTAATGTAATCGCTGCCACTATGAGAGAATGTCTGGCTTAAGGATGGGATTATAAATCTCCACTGGGGGGAAAAAATAATTACAATCACGGGAGACAGGGGAGATAATGCCAGTGGCCATAAAACGCATCACCTCCCCAGTGCAGAGTGGAGTCGCAGTATATTAGCCCATCGCTGCTTATGTAGTCCATCCTCAAGGTCTCATGATAGCCGTATGTTGTACTGATTGAAAGACAGATTTCTTTGTCGAGCCTTGGAGACCATTACTAGGGCCTTAAAGAAGTCGGTCGAGGTTATGCACTTGTGAGTTCACATGTCACCTCCCAGGCCTCAAGTAAATTGTTAATTCCCTAAACATTACTCAACAATAGCACCAGTGCTGGCTGGTTTCCGGCTGGTCTCCTCACTCCAACAGCCCCTGCTGCAGGGCAATGTGACTGAAAGAGGCAAAGGCAAACCTGAGTGCTTTAAAGTTGTTAAAGACTACTGGCCGTTGGATACAATGATATTTTTCTCCAATGTTGGACAACATTCATAGGAATATAGATTGACTATATAGTGCTGACATGAAGTAAAAAAAAATGTCCATGTTTCTTTTTCAGTGTTCATTTTTGCCGAAGTTCTCCATTCACATAGAAACAAAATATGAGGACAACAAAGGAAGCAATGACAATGTAAGTATGAATTCCTACGTGCGTGCACATGTGTGTGTGTGTGCGTGTGTGCGCGCGTGTGTGTGTGTGTGTGTGTGTGTGTGTGTGTGTGTCTGGTGAGTGTGTGTGAAAGAAGGCTTATCCTAATTGAATCCACGCCACTGTTTTTCCTCCAACTGTGTCTCATTTATGTGTGTCACATGATCTCAAGATTAGATTCTTTGGGTCATTAAAGTTCTAAGAGCTGTCAATTTGAGCGTTTCTTGTCTACACATCTGTTCGAGGATCCTTTATATATTTATTTAACTGAAGGGCGCAGTCTACTCTCTTTTCATTTTGTTTTAGGACCCAGGTACCAGCATGAATATCATATGGATATGCTCATTTCCAAATGTTAAGCAATGCCCATAAATCACTAAATTTTCAGAAGTACATCCTCTTTGAAGAAAACTACATCAGAAGACGAATATTTAGTGCCTTTGAAAGGCAGAGAATTAAGCTGGAATGTCTAACATTGTCGCTTTTCATGCGCTTAACAAACACATGTTCACCTTGATAGGAAGTAATGAAGCCTAGGCAGGTAAAGCAGATGCACAGTGTCGTCAATCCCCAGAGTCGAAGACAAGATTATGGTTCCTTCCTTGCTAGGGACTTTAGTCTTTAGCTCAACAAGCTAATCGTTTCTCTTACCAGAGGTTGTACCTAGTGTAATGTGGTGAACGGACCCTGGATTAGATTCCCAATCAGGGGTCCGGTGTGCCGACACTGGTAGTGTAATGCAAGTGCCTTACATTGAGATTTAATTGAATGCTACAAATGATTGAATCCTTTTCCTTAAAGATTCTGGACACAAGTAATACTGTATGACTGTCAGTCAAGCGTTCATTCGAATGAGGGAAATTCATTGAAAGTGTGAGCTTTACCGTGGCTACGGGAAAAAACGGTTAAGCATACATTATAGAACAATCTGAATTGTAATTTCCTGGATCATCATATCATTTGCACACTTTCTTTAATTTCTGTCTCTTAGCTGGGCCCCTCTCCCAGAACAAAACCAGATTGTACTATAAAGCAGTTTTTATTTGCTGATTGACTCTTCTGGTGGCAAAGTGGGTTTTTTCTTACTTGAATGTAGAGGCACCTTTTGGTCATTGGTGAGAGCGCTTTAATTGGACATTATTTTTCATGCAGTTCGTTTTACTTTATTAGGGCATTTTCCGATGGCCCTGTCCCTGTCCCTGAATGAGTGCAAGGGAATGCCTTCTTTATTCTCTAACTGTACTGTCAATTCAACCTGAGGGCTCAGCGCCCACAGCTTCTTAAATAGTCTGAATTAAAATTGGACTGGATAATATAATCTCTTTTCTAGAATTTACAGGTTAATAACGTCATGCCCCCTTTGAGCTATTCAAATCCCCCAAGTGAGATATTTCTTAGGTTGAAAAAATTGCTGAGTCTGCCACCTTTGGCACAGGTTTGAGTAGCTCTCTCGCTCTGTCACTGTCTCTCTCTCTCTCTCTCTCTCTCTCTCTCTCTCTCTCTCTCTCTCTCTCTCTCTCTCTTTTGCTTCCCACGTCCTTTTCTCTGTATTCCCTTGATGAAAGCCAGATTTTGTCATTTCTGCTCTCAGATCTCAAGCCCAGCCAGGCACTAAACATTATGCAACCTTCTGCAGATGGGGGGGTTCACACTTAGGATAGCAGTTGACGTGATAGGCGGGAGTAACTGTGTAATGTCACAGCTTCTGATTAAAGACCTAGAGCGCCACCTAGTGGATTTGACAGCATTCAAAACCTTTTTTTAATTGAGCTTCTTCTCAGCATATTCTGTTGAGGCTTCACAATGAAAACTTAAAGAAACAGCTAAATATCTTAAATATGATGCTGGTTATTATTGTTGTTACTTTGGAATCGCCATTTGTGGTAATGCATCTCAACTCATTGCCATGACTCTCACCCCTACGCATTCCCTGCGGAGGGTGAGGAAGCATAAGTAGTCTCCTCCTATCCTAGTCGCCTTCAAGCCTCATCTCTTATCCACTTTGGGCTCAGTCAGTGGTGAACACCTTTATTGACTGAGTCACTCGGAAGGCACTGATATTGTTATTAACTGAAAGAACTTAACATTAAACTCCTATTTTAAATACTGGATTAGTGCTTCACTAAGACTTTACTCAGATGAAACTGTTGCAAACTCCCCAACAAACCTCCAAAAATTACATGAAGGAGAACACCTTTTTTGTCGCTTTTCCTGTAATAGTTATATGGAGGAGGCAATAAGTTCATGTTGCACGGGGTGATGTTTTCTGCCCTACTCCTTCTGCATTGTCTCCTGAGAATGAAAACACACCTGCCAGAGCTTGCTGTACCAATCATAGGGTTTGAGACGTACCAGACAAGAATGCTTTTGTGTTCCTTCAAACAAACTCAAACTCTCTATCATCAATCTCAATATCGTTTTCTCTTTATTTTGACACCCCACTCCTTCTCCCAGATTTAAAATGTTTTCCACCTGTGGCTAGAAATGTATAACCATGTTGTTTCCACCTGCCTTGGCATAGGTTGAATGTACTTTGTGTTTTTTCTTATTATTTCCAATGACTTGTGATGTGATTTTCTCCAGATATTCGATAGTGAGACCAAGGATGAGGAGACAGAGGTGTGTTTCATCGACATTGCCTACGACGAGGTTCCCGAAAGATACTACAAAGAGTCTGAGGTACAGAGATGAGGGCTGGCACATTTTTATGACTTTGCAATTGAGGTTCTGCGGGTTCTGCAGATATTGGCCCCACACAAAAAAAAACTTGTGGAACAGTGCTGCTGACTGATGCATCATTATCCCAGTGGAAGCTCCTTTCACCAAATTATCACACCACAGACCAGGGACTTCTTTCAACGGGGCATAAAAAGGGAGTTTAAAAGGAAGCCGTTCATTATTTGTCATTAAACAGGAAGTGTGTAAAAGAAACAAGTGTTTTGATGCCGCATGCATCAAAAAGCACGCCTAAAACTTGTAAGTCTGCCCAGCAGCAGCCACAGACAAGGGGGCAAGCCCCCGTCGATGCACCATTAGTGGGTTTGATGCCGACCCCCCATCATCAATGGTGCCAAGTAATTGGTCCAACAGAGGCGGAATGAAAGAGTACACACAAAGGAATAAGCTGAGCAGGAAAAGCCCTTTAAATAGGTTTCCAGTCCAAACCTTTTTAAACCAACCCACGTAAATGTACAGGCTTTTATGTTTATCTATGCATCTCTAACAGGGTCATTCGAATAGTTAAAACATTAAAACCAATTCTCCTCTGTTTGGTTGGAGCTGATCAGCCATCAAAGGCTAATATGACGATGTGAAGTAACAAGGACACCTCGGGGGGTTTCAGGCATTACTGCTGCAACTCTTCTCTCCCTGTTGTCTGACATGAAATATGAAATCGCCGGACTTCCTGACAATGTCAGTGAAAGCTGCAGTGATGTATTTCTTAACCACAATGGAAGATGACGTCCCTCCGTGGGGCTTATTCATAGGCAATTCCGCGTGTGAATGCAAGAGTAATTAGCCTAAAAGGATGAGTGTGATTAATGTCCTTGCTGTAACATTGATTTAGAAAAGCTTCAAAGTGTGGCCATGAACCCCTCCCACCCCTAGGAGCTTCCAGTAGACTTTTCTTTTCACTTGGATGATGTCATCTGGTGAATTGTAGGTTCTCTGTCCTGTGTTTGCGATGCAATGTTCCAAAAGCGGTTTTGGTAGCTGCGTAGGATCTTTTGGGTTGTTGGGATGGGAAACGAGCATTAAAGTGCTTCGCCTCCGTTACCCCTCCCCCGGCTGACCATGTCTTCTCACAATGCCCTGCAGGACCCGCGGTCCTTCAAGTCAGAGAAGACGTCACGGGGGCTACTGCAGGAAGGCTGGCGGGACACGCAGCAGCCCATCATGTGCTCCTACAAGCTGGTGGCGGTGAAGTTCGAGGTGTGGGGCCTGCAGACACGTGTGGAGCAGTTCGTTCACAAGGTCAGAGTTGTCGCCCCTGCAGGAGGAGGCTGCTCATCGCTGTCACTGAACAGTATGCTTGACCCGGTCCATTTCTGTCTCCTTAGGTTGTGCGAGATGTGCTCCTCCTGGGTCACAGGCAAGCCTTTGCCTGGGTGGACGAGTGGATAGGTAGGTCCAGAATGCAGCTTCTGGCTCCAGTTTAGTCAAGACCTCTATTCGGGCTGGTCGCACAGGTGGTCCTGGCAGGAAAAGCTTAACATTCGGGCACACCCCTTTTCCTTATATTAAATAACATAGTTTTTTTTCACTCATCATTTTGAGTGGGTCCCTGATTTCAGATTCATCACGGATCACAAGATGGATAAAATCAGTTCTCGTTAAGTAATTGGTTGACTATGGGGCAGCTTCTTTGTTCCCACTTGATAAATTAAAATAAAATAAAAAATCCAATCAACGTCTAATTCAACCTTTAACTTTGTCCAGAAAAATTCCTCACCTATAATTGGTCCAAAGTCTCGCTTTTATGAACTTGGAAAGGGTTGCACGTTTTTAGCAAGAGAAGCTGAGAAGTGAATTGCAGTCGTCTTTGCAGATAAGAGATGAGCAGAGGATCAGACATTTTGGCCCTTAGAGACCGAAGTAAGCCACCCCTGGATTAAGCAGTTAACTCTGTAGAGACTGAATTAATCGGCTGTTCTCACAAGGTCATCCTTTTGTAAACTACGATGTTATTCCATTAATCTGATTATTTATGGAGATTGTTTAGAATTTGAATACATTTTTCATTTTAGTTTCTCCAAAGAACAAAAACAACGATGTTGATGTAACAGAAGACCTTAAGACTGTTTTGGGTATTACATTTGACATTTTTGGTATTTAGCAGACACTCTTATCCAGAGCGATGTACAAAAGTGCTGTAGTTTTAGAGTTAAAGTGCAATTGTGTCAGTTGTAACACCCAATTCAACAAATGTTGTAATGTAATGTAATTTATGTTGTGTTGTGTTAATTTATATTGTTTGTTTTGACTGAAGACTACTCATACCTGCACTAAATGATTGGTTTGCTTTTACTAACTAATCCCTGTCACAGTACAAAAAAATGGATCCGTCTCTGTACCAACAGATGAGGGTTTTTCAATTGTGCTACTTTGGTTTAATTGAAATTAATTTAATTTGGTTTAATCTCTACTGGAGCTTCAAATCTCCATTCACAAAATTGCCAGTAGGGGTTTTACTCCCAGACTCGCTGGGCAGCCTCTGGCTTAAGAGACCAGTCCATTTTTGTGTCTATGACCGCTGTAAGTTGTGTCTCTCCAGCCTCAGTCAATGCCCTTGGGGAATGGCATGCTCACTCACGCTTACAGAGTGTATGCGGTGGCCCCCCGTTGTCCGTCAACCCCCGGCGCCCTTCCCAAGACCGCCGTCTTTGCCTGTCGCTAGTTTTTAATGCGTATGTTCGTCATGCAAATGCACGTGACCTTCCAGGGCTCCAGTCCTGCCTATCTCGTTTCCCTGCGCCGCATAGTCGAAGCCGTCTATGTCGAAACCACATAGTAACCGGGCGCTCATGTCATCTCAGAGGCTACGTGCTGTCTGTGTCCACAGCACCCTTCGGTATGGTTCTTCTGTTACTTTCAAGAGTTGCCTGCGGATCACTATGTTGTGACAGCGCATTCTCATTAGGATGTAATGGAACTGCTGTCGATTAGTGACATCGACACTAATGGGGAAAATAGCTGAGTAATTTAATATCAATATACGACAACCGCTGATCTTGCAGAAGCATGGAGCATGCAATATTCATGATTCAGTGGTTCTAGAAAGGAACTGTAACGAAAAACATTTAATAATGTGAACAGACATTCAGAACTGCAATTAGATTCAGGTTGATTAACCGCCTTGTCTAACCCCCTTGACTAACCGCCTTGTCTCTGGAGGTTAACTGGAACGATGCCAATTAAACCATGTAATAGAATGTAAATGTTCCTTTTATGTTGCTCTTTGAAAAGTTTACCGATACCCATCAAAACAATGAAAATGATCTTCCAAAATCTCCAGGCCTTTTTGAAGATCTTCTGGAAGTCCTTTCTTTTTGTGAGCGCTCTGCCATTCCCGCTTTCCCATTCCCTGCCCTGTGGGATCTTATAGGAATCTGTGGGCTATTTTTGTTTCTTCCCCCACAAACTCCTCTGTCCTGTTGCCAGCCTTTGCCTCGACTAGCTTCCTTCCACATGCACCGAACCCCACATTCCTGGAAGCTAGCTCCACATCCTGTCCTCTTGGCCTTGCAACGCCTGGCAGCCTCTAACATAGGCATTCCCAAGCTCTCATCACAATGACCTTAACCTGACAACCCACCCACCCTCCTCACCTCCCCATATTTTAATGGGTCTCCTAACAGCGGGGTGCCAACCTCTTGAACTCTTTGCAGATATGACTTTGGATGACGTTCGGGAATACGAGAAACAAATGCATGAGAAAACCAACATTAAAGTTTGCCATGACCACCAGCCACCTCCCACAGATTCATCTTCACTGGGTGAAATAGAGAACCATGACAAAGCAAGTGTATGTTTCCTATTGTTTTTCACGGATGGATAACTGACTCCTCTTTCTAACCCCTCCTGATTTATGATCGAATACACCAACTATTCAAACATACCATCATCAACAGCACTCGTGACAGAACATATTTGCAAATGTATTCAATCTTTTATGTTATCACTCCACTCTATAGCTCTCTCTCTCTCTCTTTCTCTCTCTCTCTCTCTCTCTCTCTCTCTCTCTCTCTCTCTCTCTCTATATATATATATATATATATAATTATATTGCAACCATGCAACAAAAAAATTTATAAAGTCTGAAATATTTCCTTCCATTTGTTTGTTTCTCCGTAAAGACATGACAATGGACGAGGTGAGGGAATTTGAACGTGCTACTCAAGAAGCCACCAATAAGAAAATCGGGACTTTCCCTCCAACCATCTCCATCACCGAAACCCCCCTGCCATCCAATGCCCGGAGCGGCCCCGCAAGCGCCCCCTCCACTCCCCTCTCCACCGAGGCGCCCGAGTTCCTCTCCGTGCCCAAGGACCGCCCCCGGAAGAAGTCCGCCCCCGAGACGCTCACCCTGCCGGACCCTGCCCGGAGAGGGTCTGGGTACAGGCTCACCAACTTCTTCTCCTGGCATTCCAGCCCGCCACAGCCAGAGTGACACACCCCCCGTCCCGTCAACAGACCAGTAAACCTCTTCTCAGACACACACCAGGCCTTAGTACCTCACCCAAACACAACAAACCTGACTGACGTCTTGGTGTACTATCCTCTCTATCCACCGCACAAACTGGCCAGGATGAAATAAGGCCGTTCTGTAAATTCATGAAAAAGGGCAGTGTGTGTCTGCCTGAACAGAGCATTGTCCAGTTTCTTCCTCTGTTGTTTCTGAAACTGGTCTTTTCCACTCAGTTGTTTCTGCCAAACATACTCATGGCTTAAACATAGTTGTCCTGACAACATGACATTATCCTGCAATTTGGCAATGCTCTTAATCCTTTTGCTCTAATGTGAAATCGATTTTTGTTTACAGACAGAGATAACCATCAGGATATAGTATGATAACTAAGTACTCCTGATATAAATTGAATTGACAGCTGTGCGGTGGAACTGAGTTCAGCTGTGTCAGCATCAAAGTTTGTTTGAGCGTTGACCTTTGAGGAGAGATTTTTCCTCACCAGACAGGTGAGCTACCTTTCATCTCTGTGCTGGTTGTAACATTTCGCAGACAGATCAAACGTCACTCTTATTAGCAGAAACTGGGTGGACAGAGTAGAGACATGGATGCCTCCTCTATGCCCCAGGGTTTTTTCCCCCATATTTAATGTTTTTTTAAAAATCCTGTTTTTCCAGCATTGCATAGTATGCCAGTTTGGCTAAAAGAAAACAGGTATTTTAAATAAAATTGTATTAAACATGAGCTGCATGTGGACTGACCTACTTTTATCAAGGAATGCTTCATTAGATTCAGCTACCATATTAAGGAATGATATCCATAAAAAATTATCAAACTATGGCATAATGTAGGATTTGTGGAACGCTTAAACAATTGGCTCATTTGTACGCAATTCCTGAATGCACCAACATACCATTGTTGTTTGTGGGCAGACATGGTCTGCTTTTCTTCATCAAAAATGAAGAATTACACCAGCATAGAAAGGATGTCTGTTCATTTTTGTGTGAGTACATATGTGCGTGCATGTGTGTGTTTGTGTGAGTACATGCAGACGTGCATGCTTGTGTGTGTCACTTGATAAATTCTCTGGTGTCTGCACAAAGTCCAAGGGAATCCAAAAATGCCCCAATTTTACGGTCAATTTACAGATTTCCTAATTTTCCACTGTAACATATTTACCTTTCTATACTCTTATACACCCATGGGGTTCAATGCACCCCATATGTATGCCTAATAGATAACTGGAAAAAAAGGCTTTGTTATTATTCATTGTATATAAAGCAGTTTTGACCGATTCTGAGCATGCTGTAAAAACATCCACACAGTGCCTCTGCATGCAAAAGTGTATCTCTTACTGTGTTTCTATGACAGGCCAGAAGTGTATCTCTTACTGTGTTTCTACGACAGGCCAGAAGTTTATCTTCTACTGTGTTTCTATGACAGGCCAGAAGTGTATCTTCTACTGTGTTTCTATGACAGGCCAGAAGTGTATCTTCTACTGTGTTTCTATGACAGGCCAGAAGTTTATCTTCTTCTCTGTTTCTATGACAGGCCAGAAGTAAGGTATTTGTAAAAACAAA
>JAOYSI010001357.1:4785-17205 GCA_025775065.1 Hiodon alosoides | reverse complement strand
GGGGGGAAGGGCGAGGGAGAATGCAAATGGCCTTGCTAGAGTAATATTTACCGAAGGGTTTTATTGCTTTTCTCAAGGTTCAACTGCGAGGGGCCACGGGACATTAATATCACTTAAGGGGACGGTTCCCTTATTCCACCCCCCTACATATGCCTCATATTGGGCAAGGCGGAGGATGCCTTGAGGTCACAGAGACGGCAGGGAGGGGAAGCCCAGGTGAATCCAGGAGATAAAATATGAACTTCAAATCCCAATACGATGATACCTTTTAGCAATGCCCAAGATTATCAGAGCACCTGACAGAATTATCCAGGAACAACATCACTCAGCCAAATTAGCACAAATCAGCACAAAGTATCATTTCCATACCTTCATTCCAACCTTCATTCCAACCTGGATTTGTCTGAAAGAGACTCTGATCATATTAGCCGTTAGCCTTCAGGCCCTGCTCAAGGCATGCATTCTCCAGCCACGACCCCCACGACTCCCATTCTCCAGACACGACCCCCATGACTCCCATTCTCCAGACACGACCCCCACTCAGACTACTACGACTCCCATTCTCCAGACACGACCCCCACTCAGACTACTACGACTCCCATGACTCCAGACACGACTCCCATTCTCCAGCCACGACTCCAGACAAGACCCCCACGACTCCAGACACGACCCCCAGACCAAGACTAGTGGTCCCTATTACAGCTGTTCCCATCTCCCTCCAATGACCAAAACATTAACCCAAAATACCCAGAATGATGCCAACAGCAGGAGAATATTTAATTACCGAAAGACCCCGTTAACCCCGTATACAAAAAGAATACACAAGAGAAAGGGGGGGGGGACAACCAGTCACAAATACATCTCACTTTAGTCCAGATATATATACACATATAGTACATATATCTAGCCATTATATTCATGTTGTACAGACATCTCGCTATATTTAACTTCAGTATTCAAAGTCCCTCCCACAGCCAGCCTTCAGAAACAATCCTTTAAAAAAAAAAAAAAAAAAAAAGTTTTACTTATTTCTTATTAATTTTGACTGAAAAAGACAGTCAAGTGAAACAGTCTTAGTTACCTTTTGGAAATTTTAAAATACTGTGACTGCCCAAACGACTGGTTTTATTTCTTAAATCATTACTAGCTCAAGAATAAGGACATTGATTTCAACAGTACTGAGATCCATAAACTACACTCTTGTCTTGTCTTGTCGGGGTGGAAATGCATTCATAAATGACTACACAGCAATAATTCTAAGCTTTCCATTTTGGCAAAAGTATTCACACTGAACCAGCGTGGCTACAAAGCCAGGGATTTGGTGGCTACCACACGGCACTCAGCAGGCGGGGCTCAGAGAGGGGCGGGGCTCAGAGAGGGGCGGGGCTCAGAGCAGTCACCCCGACTCTGTGCCTGGCCATTCTAGTTTCCCTTTCCTCCAAAAAGAAAACCCTTAAAACAACACGCTCTATTGATTTCCTGAAATCAGATTCCCCATGAATAATGCAAGACTGGCCCTGGATGCTAAACTACAATAAAATATTTATCGCACACACAGAAACTAACTTTTTTTTCCCCAGTGCTTGTTAGCTTGAGCAACATTGTGTCGTCTGGGCTTGCACAAAAACAAGATCATCTTGTGGTGGAAGCCCAGTACAACTCTTTGGCTTTGAACCCGATTAGATCCTGGCTTCACAGGCTGGGGTCTTTTCCATGCAAAAACAACATCCCTCAGTAGGGCAGAGATGGGAGGTTTTTAAAGCTTTTGTGAGACACGGGGTACTGGCAAAGGGCTGGAAACATCTAGTACCAGTCTTATCACTTAAATCCTGTTTGGCCACTAAGCAACTCACTTCTCCAGGCTGGAAGCACGTGAAGGTAAAAGCTGTAATTGGCAGGCAAATGAACCCTTATTGTCGGGCCGTAGTACCATTTCCATGCACGTGTTAATGTGTGGGGCATTCAAAATGCTTCTAGGGACAGGTAGTGGGGGAATAAATAAATAAAACCCTTTATTTAAATTCTCTTTTAAAAAACCCACAGCAAGGCATACTAAGTGAGAGAGAATGAAGGGGAGGGGGGAGGGTTACAGAAAAACTTACCGGTAAAGTAATTACCTTCGCTTTTAAATGAAAAACGGGTAACGGGTAATGAATTTCCATCCTTTCTTTCAGAGCAGAGCGCACAGATTGTGATTCATTCTCTCCTTTCTCCCTCATTACTGGAGAACTCCTGCACACACACACACACACACCGAGCAGAGACCTCCCACACACACACACACACACACACACACACACACACACTCACACAGGCTGTTGAAGCCTGCTACAGTGGCTAATGGGAAGCAGCATGGCTTCTGTCGAACTCCACTCCACCAGAAAATCTTCATTTACTCCACTGGACGTGACCCACACCCATTTCCATTTCTGCCCTTTGTTACAGACAGCACCCCCTGCTGCCAACTTTGTTAAGCGTGATTAGGTCAGGTACAGACAAAAACGCCTTTCGAAGTTTGCTTCACCGCAATAAATGGGGTTTGTTTGATTGTACTTACTGAGGACATCTCTTGGAGCACTGACCTTTGTTTGGTTGTACTTACTGAGGACATCTCTTGGAGCACTGACTTTGCATTACAACAATAGTCCGAGTGTCCAGTTGACCGAAGATTACCATACCCTGACCGTACTGAGAAATCCATTCCACATGGCACGCCCCTGCATTAGAAGATTACCATACCCTGACCGTACTGAGAAATCCATTCCACATGGCACGCCCTTGCATTTGCACACCTCTACTTTACCGCCCCACACCAAGTAGGAAACTTCTTTCTTTTTCAATGGAGGGCTGAGGCAGCTAAAAGCTCACCTGCACCCTGACCCTGACCCTGACCTTACCTGACCCTGACCCTGACCTTACCTGACCCTGACCCTGACCCTAACCCTGACCCTAACCCTGACCTTACCCTGACCCTGACCCTTACCTTACCCTGACCCTGACCCTAACCCTTACCTTACCCTAACCCTAACCCTTACCTTACCCTGACCCTAACCCTGACCTTACCCTAACCCTTACCCTGACCTTACCCTAACCCTGACCTTACCCTGACCCTGACCTTACCCTGACCCTGACCCTGACCCTTGATCAGTAGTTCATTTCACATCGTAGTTTAGTCAAAAATACATTTCCATTTGCAGCATATGATTGTATAGCAGTAAATTTGCCTGAATAACTACAGCACTAATGATGTAAGGTGTAAGGAACAAAGGTACATTAATGCAGTGTATTTAACTCTGACACAGCAGCGATAATGACAACTGGACACAAGCTATAATACTCAGATTTACTGGAGATTTATTTCTGAGCAAAACCATTGTGTGGGTGTGGAAGGGAGAACCTCACCGGATGAAGGGGGTCCGGGGGAGTGAAGGAGCCCAAACTGACCCTGCAGCAGGCCTGGATACCACAGGGGAGATGGTTGGGTCTCCTCTAGAAAGAGGCACAGGCTCTGAGGAGTGGTCAAAAAACGGATTGTCAGCCAACCTTTAGTCGATTGCTTGATGGGCGAGGTCAGTTTCACAAACAATACTCAACTAGGACAGAGCATAGGGCTATCATCAGAATCTGCAGATATACACTGAAATATTTTACTTAAGAAAAAGAAGGAGAAAAAAAACTAAGATCACCAGAAGATTACAAGTTATTACATCTTTGAAGGAAGACTTTACAAAGTCGGATGAAACTGGGATATGAGGCTGGTCAACGTGAATCTTGCAGTCTATTTATTTATTTTAACAGTACTGCAACACATGGGCCAGGTACCAGATGAAAACTCGAGTGGTTAACAGCATTCAGTTTTTCCAGTGCGTCACTATCTCAATGTCAAAAATCAGTGAACTGGTAACGCCTAATAATATGTGACTGTCAGTTCCAAATGGAAGAGCAAAGTTATAAACAGATGCGCTGGCTTTTCAACACTTTTCCTCAACTGACAGCATAAGACCAATAACTTGTGATTTCTATTCTAGAAAGAGCCACCCAACTTTTTAACACATACAAGTACCTACCCTTTAAATGAAGATAGCTGTGTGTAGTTTGGTGTGTAACCTCGTTGCGTTTTATCATTTTATCAACGCACTGCTCAGCATGGTCCTCCGGTCCAATAGGGGGAGCTCTGACAGTCCCCGGTCCAATTGCTTCACTGCAGACATGATAAAAAAAGCCAAATCCTTCATTAAATAACCACCTTACCATATACAGAATTATGAGGCAATGTTCTCTCTGCTTTTCCTTCCAGAACTTTCTCGACCTCCCCATCACTCTTTATTACAACCGTGCCAGCACTGCCATTTACAAAACCAGGAGGGAGAGTTGACACTTTGTAAAGTAGAATGGAGATTATCAGGGTATGGGGGGTTGAGAACCGATTAGCTTGTCTTAGTAGCGCGTTGCTTCCTCATTTTTCTTTTATCCCCCCCTAATTCCTCATAACAAAAGTGAAGATTGGTATTCCTGTCAAAGGAACCCTGAGTCTGAAAAGCAGGGTAGCCCACAGACTGGAGGGCCCTGAATTATTCAACAGCTTTTCCTCAGACAGGATTTCTTGAGGGAGAAAACTCATTTTAAACACCTTTAATTCCTCCTAATTATGCCAGAGCGGCGCATTAATCAACCAAGGGGCGACATGGAGCAATGACAGGCTGTCAGCCCCGGTGACTTCTTCACAGAGCTCGGGATCCAAGCCCGCCGCCCGCGCGCCGCGCCGCAGCAGCAGCAGCAGAGAGCACGTGCAAACAGAGGCTGGGCTCGGGAGGACCCCAGCAGAAAGGCACACAACGCTCAGAAACTAGAAACCTCACAAAAAGGTAGCGCCACTGGGGAAAAACCTCAAAAGGGAAAAGGTGTTAGCATCAAGCAATAGGAAAGTCTTTATTTTTCAACCAAAGCCCTCTTTGTGAGTACAACAGGCAACCTTTCATGGCCCTAATAATCGGCACTGGGGAACAAAGCCGAAAGTGGCTGGTACCTGTGTGTTCACTTACTCTCTGTGATCTGTGTCCTGGGCTGCCAGGGGAGGGCGCCCCCGTCTGTCCGCTCCCCCAGTGACAGCGTGCTCCAGATCAGCCCCTGCGTCCCGGAACCTGGAATGGGGGATGTTCAGATAACTGTATGTCATCCACAGCACTGCTGGCTGGGCAGAACACCTTCAATCTTCCTGTACGGTCTTTATACTGCTGACTAGGCAGATCCATAACCTTGTTCAATAGTAAAACAGAAGAATAAAACAAAAGAACGGAGCCTTTTGAAGCACGGGTTGACCAAAGCCATCATCCTACCTGCTGAAATGGAGGCGGGACTGCCGCAGTTGCTGGTTCTGTCGGATCAGCCTCTCCTCCTGCTGAGCCAGCCTGACCTGAAGACGTTCCCGCTCCATCTCCAGCTCCATCTTCTGCAGCAAAAGCCTGTGCTTCCTTTCCTCCCAGACCTTCTGACCACAAGGGGGCATTGTGGCCATCCCTCCGCCTTCATCCAAACCCTGTAGGATGGTACGGCGTAGGACAGGGGGCGTATTGATCCCGCCTTCTCCTTCTGCCTGATCTCTTCCTGATCCTCTGCCGGTGCTCACCTCCGCACTCTGGTGTGGACCCCAGCCGTGTAGCTCTGTGGCCCCTCCCACAGTCACATCCACAGAGTCTCCCCCCAAAGCAGGAGCCCCTGACCGGGCCCCCCCATTGCCTGGGCTGCAGGAGGAAGGCTGAGGGGGCTTCTCCTGCCCAGCAGTCCCAGGGGGAAGGCCCAGGTAAGAGCCATCCAGAGCGGGCTCCCTTCCTCTGGCAGCAGCAGCAGCAGCAGCAGCAGCAGCAGCAGCATCTTCACTGCTGCTCACCTGTGGATGAGAAGACAGTGCTACCTGAGGAAACCATTTACTCTCTCACACATGTCAATGTAAAAACGTCGCCCGATCGTGTGTCCGAAAAGTGGATAAATAAGGATGCTCACCAAGGGTTGAGGGCCAGAAAAGCAAAAGGAAAGATTTGGGGCAGAGGAACGCGCTCAGAGGACAAAAATCAGACGTTGACTAATTGAAGAAAGGTCGCAGAGCACGTAAACACACATTACTCAAGCACCGGGTTCAGGGGAGATGAAACAGCCACTGACAGGCTGACATTTCCAGACAGCACTCTGCGGTAGAGTGGGGAACCTAAACCCAGTATACACACACACTTAAGGTTACCTCCATGATTAGGAGAACGCTGCTGTAACCTTGAGCAGGGAACCTTCCAAATCTCTTTGGAAAATACTGAAAACGGCACACTAAACAAATGGCATAATGGAAGGATAATTAATAATCAAACTGAAATACAGGTCATCCTCAATAAACGACCCACTTAACACGTTAGTGTTAACAACCGTGCAGATTTACGACCAGTCTGTATTGGACGCTGTACGACAACTTTGGTAAACGGCAGCAAGTATAAACACTACAGTATTAACATCGAAATATATACAAAAACATTTTATAAATGATGGAAAAGTGAAATTAAAACAATATCTTAAGATGGTTGATACACCCTACTACCAGTACAGTATGCTTGAAATATCGATAAGGGGCCACTACTCGCTTATCGACCAATTCGCTTAACAACCTACTCGTAGGAACGCATCTCGGTTGTTCCGTGAGGATTGGTGTATTACCCCATTTCTATGTTGAATAACAGAAATTGCCACTGCAAAAAATATTTTTAAGTTATTTCAATCAGAAACCCTCAAACGACAAGAAAAATCTGAGAATCATGATCTACTTTTTTAAATAAATGGAGCAAAGAAAGTAAGCAAAGTAGTGGGGAAAAATGGATGGAGGGACAGAGACAGAGAGACAGACAGAGAGAGGGACAGACAGAGAGAGGGACAGACGGAGCGACCGAGGGACGGAGCGACCGAGGGACGGAGCGACCGAGGGACGGAGCGAAAACAGACAGACAGCGATAAGCTGTGGTCAGAGCCATTTAATTGGGACGGAGTGATCAAGCAGATGTGTCAGATGTGGGCTAACAGCAAACGGAGAGGGAGTAATCGCTATTGGCATTTCTCACCTACAGAACGGAGAAAATCTCCCTGTGTAGGCTTGGATTACCCTCAATGTGATTAACTAATTGATAACCCTAACCCAATGTGATTAACTAATTGATAACCCTAACCCAATGTGATTAACTAATTGATAACCCTAACCCCTGACCACATCTGTAATTCGAATGTTAACCAGAGGCCAAGACGGTTTGACTGATTAAATGGGGGGGACAAAGGAAAATATATCCCCAAACCTTCTTAAAAAGAGCGATGATAATGATTCTGCTTATTTCAGTGCCGTGCAGAACAGAACAAGCCAACACAGAAAGCGAAAACATGCACAGAGGGCTTACCTCGTGTTGGGAGCGGGACTGGTTCAGTTGAGCAATGGACTGGTTCAGCTTCTCCTGCTGCTGGGTAAGGTACTGCTGGTAAAGAGACAACAGCTCCTGGCATTCTCGGTACTGCCGCTGCAGGCCTGGGAGACGGGGAGAGGTCAAGGCCACCAAACCTCGGAGATGGAAGCCAGGCCCCCGGGTGGACCCTCCGTCCTGAGAATGCCAAGCAGGAGGCCACCCTGAACACCTTCTTAAAGACGGCCTTGTGCGTGTGGACCAGAGAAAGCCATGTCTGAAGAACCAGCAATAAAGCACTTAGTGCCGGATCCTCCCCAAAGCTGGGGCTCCACGGGGGAGGTCCGGAAGGGAGCCAAACCAGCCGCCGTGGCTAACGCCGTCACTAACGACACGTGTGCAGGCTAGTGGCACCGGACAGCACCCGCCGTCCACGTCCACTACAAATCCACACTGTCGACTGAAAGTCTTCACGAGATGGATGACAATTTTTTGGGGAAACTCTTGGCTGAGGTGAAAATTTGGGGCCAATAACAAACGGAATTGAAATTAAGCAGTCAGATTCTTGGTGTTGTTAAAAGTGGAACTGATAATCTAATCAGAATTGAAAGCCTTGGCATTAGAATTCAATATGAACCAGAGGAGGGAAGTGCAATTATCTTTCTAATTTAGCTCAACTGATGCGCCGCCTACTTCATTTTCACTAACTGCAAGAAAACATCGGTCGTCAAACAGTAAAAACCCAGGCCGATTACACAGCGTATGAGACAGTACAACGTTAGGGCAATGTTAAGCTATTTATGCTCTGGAGTAGCAGCTAATCAAGTTTGAAGTTAACCTATATAACTGATGCAATAGGTTTCCGACCCATTTCTGCTCAGCTCTGGGAATCGTATGATAAAATACTGGATAGTTTAATGTCTTGGAAAAGGACAAGATGATCAACATAAAGTAATAGTTAACTTACAAAACTGGATTTTTATTTGGCTTTAGGTGAAATAAAGAAAGGACCTGGACCAAAAAGCTGGAGCCCGTTTTGACACATTTAATCAGTCTGGAAGTGTCGTGCTTAAGGCGGGATGTCAAAATGTCTGTCACGTGGACTTCGAACCAGCAGGCAAAAAGACAAGGGCTTTACCAGACACTCCTCACTAAAACCCTTACTCATAGCTTTAGGATACTATAAATCTATACACCCTTCTTTACTGACTACAGTTCCAAAAATATTGCGAAGATACGTTGAGCGTAAAAACATAAATTAACACATTCATTCAACGATTCACATTGCATGGTAATCTGGAACAGGAGCGACGCAGATAAAATTCTCTTCCAAACCAAGCCAAATGCCGCCTCTTTGGCCGACCGCCAATCAGAGTGTTACCCAAGCCTTACATCAGGAGAGGACGGGGGAGGCGGCCAAAAATACCAAAATCTCAGTTTGCATTCAATACTCCAGACAGGATTGTCAACATGATTCACTGTCAGCAGATGCAGAAGTAAAATAAAGAAATCCATTTCAGGATGCAATGAAAACACAAAAAAGAAGATTCGAAATGAGCTTGCACGGGGGGTGGTGGGAGTGTACAGGCCGTGTACAGGCCGTGTACAGGCCGTGTACAGGCCGTGTACGAAATGAATGGAAGGGAGGTCACAACTCAATGAATTATGGGCAGAAAATCAGTAATGCAAATTAGAGATATCTAGATTATTTTCAGGAAAATAAATTATACTTATTTATCTGGCACCAAGGAGACCTTTTTATGTTAAGATTTTTGTCTACTTCTTAAAATAAGACTTCTGTCCATTTACGAGTACGTCAACAAATCTGTAACACACCTTTTCATAATGCATGGCCACCAATTTCTAAAATGATTTGGCACAGGTAATATTCAAGATGCACATTCCATTCTAGATACCAGCACAATCCGTGGACTACTTGCATGGCATGAGAAGATTGACAAAACTCTTTGTCTCTTTGTTCAAGCGCCAATTACTTCCAACAAGGAATAAGAGTAATGATTTTATAAAGGATTAATAGATGCATCTCCCTGATAATCCCCATCAGATCACCGAGAAATGACACTTTACTAGGCTTTTGAGTCAAAGCCTTAGGTTTCCTCCAAACCTTTAAAAGCCCTTCTGAATCCTCAGCACAAAGGTGTCTTTATGACTTCACAAGTTTAAGACAACCCAGTTTCTCTCCACTGGGCCCTTTCATAGATTTTTTTTCCTCTCTCAAATCTCCTTTTAATAGAGTTTAGAAGTTTAGTGTAAATGCTAAGTTCAGAACAAAAGTGCATTTAATTGCGTTTTGCATTCATCATTTCTAAGCTTTTATCTTAGCTTTTATCTTAGCAATTATCTGACTGCAATTTCTCTTCATACTTCATGGTATTTTTTTCTTAATTGACAGTCAAATGAACCGCATTCTATGAGCTGAAGAAAATCACCCTACACTACTGGGTCCGAGAGGTTGGAAGGTTTACCTGGGAAGTTGGAAAGATGAATCCTGTGTAGATGTTAACTAATACAGACTAATGTAGCTTTAAAAACCCTCCTCAGAGGCATGATTAAGGCTCCCATGCTGAGTGTAAACATTGATTTATAAGGACCAGCATCTGAGCAGTAAGGAAGCTAACTAACAGTAATGGACAATGAAGTGTTTTGGACAGAACAACTAGAAGACCATACAATGGACATGCACTGAAAAGAATGCAGCCCAACACTTCAACGAAACCCATTTTACAGATTTCTTTGTTCAGAAAGTGGCTTACATCATTCTCTTAAATCCATTGCATGGGGCATTGAAGTCTTACCGATTCTCTTTGTAATCACATTTTCGTTCAAACAAAAATTGTAATCCTGGTAAACACTGCCCTCTAGCGTACATAAATACAACAGTACTACATTAAATACACTCGTCTTCAGAAACTATGTTCCAAGGTTTCCTTTTTGACTTACAACAGATGATGCACATTCACATTTGAGTAGATGACAAATATTGTTCTCAATAATGTTTAAAAATGTCTAAATATACACTGTCCAAAAGTTCTCCATAATAGGACCTGCAATTCCCGTGAAAAGCTTCAGGTTTAAAAACTATAATTTTCTTGGAAAACCAATGCTTCACCAGTCCGTACCCTATCCCTATCCCTAACAAAGACAGCCAGGGGTCCGGCACACTCATAACAACCACGATTAAGGCCAATTCACTTCACAAACCTGTAACCTACAGCTACACACAACACCATTGGCCACTATCCCACTGCTTAGCCGAGCCGAAACAAGCCGCGAGTTTCATTCCCACTTGCCCACGGCCCCCTTGGTTCAAGCTGGCCTTTGTATCTGGGACTGAGCACTAATCAACAGGAACCCGGAAGAACCAGGGCGTTGGGTAAGGCTAAGTTGGCAATATTCGATTATTACTGTTCTCACACAATCTCACGCACTGCTTATGTTGTCAACACTCATCCACAGGTCACTGGTGTCCTTTCAACAGAAGGAAAATTGTTCAAATAAAGTTTTAAAATTCAGAAGGTAAATCTATAATTTGGGGGATGGCTAATCATTTTAGGAAGAAGGCCAATTCAAGCTACATAAAACTATTACTATTAACAGAAAGCAACACAAACTATAAGGGTTACGTTATTCTTAGCGATGTTCATTACTTTATAATATTACCCTAAATTGAGGATTACATGGGTATGGCATATTTATTAGGACATCTTTTAAATCCTAAGAGAAACTTATTTTATTAGAATGAAATGGTGGGGCAAAAACTAAACGCAAAAATTACAGAGCAATAGCAGCCTTCATAAGCACGATCTTGGATAGCAACAGCTTGTTAAGTCCACTATAGCAAAATTCTGGGGTGTTGGGGGCATATTTCATCACGCCAGAGTGGTCCAAACCCTGAAAGTGTTGCAATAAGCAATGAAATTAGGGTGTTAAAGGGGATTCTCAGTATGACTTCTACCAGCTAGTGGGAGCAGACTTAATTGTTAATTCAGATTAATTCTCAATCCTAAAATCTGTGAAAGAGCAGTGAAAAGAGGTTGAAGGATACTCTCTCTCTCCTGGACGATCAGCTGGTTCTGCTGCTCCAGCTGGAGAATCTTGCGCTCAAAAGACTCCTGCTCGTCCCGGCACTTCTGAACCGTCTCATCTTTCTCCTCACTAACCCTGCAGAGGCATCGGGACAATGTGAGCGCACGCAAACTTGCTCTCTCGCACAAAACCCTATGCACACCTCTCCCCACCCCAGGCGCCAGCAAGGCTCCAAAACTGGCCAACCCATAAGAAACCGATGACGTCACTCAAGCCATTTCGCCATTGGCTCATTTTTATTGATTCCCCTAGCGATCTTTTACCTGGCCAACTCCTGGATCAGGTTGGCAATGCGCCGCTTGTCTTCGGGACAGAGGTCCTTCAGAGAGACATGACTCGTGGCTTTGACCGCCTCGCACAACACCTGACGAAAAGATAAGAGGCTCGTCACTCACAGCCACTGCAAACAATACAGATGCAATTCAAATTTAGACAGCAGAACCAGCTGTTATTTAATACAATTTTTTCTTGCCCTCTTTTTATAAGAAAATTGTCTTATTAATTACCTAATTTTGTAAATTAACAATTATATATGAAGAAAACGCTATTCATAAGATATCTCACTGTCCTGCATTTATCAAAGTAAGGGCTCTATCACAGAGGGCCGCAGCAACGACAAAGGAACATTACAGTAATGAATGATACAGCAGCAAAAATCAATTCTCAGTTAAGCCATATCACATGTGATATTAATGAGTTATAATCAGGCATTGGGGTTGAGTAATAATATTAATGAGTAATAATCAGGCATTGGGGTTGAGCAATAATATTAATGAGTTATAATCAGGCATTGGGGTTGAGTAATAATATGAGTAATAATCAGGCATTGGGGTTGAGTAATAATATTAATGAGTTATAATCAGGCATTGGGGTTGAGTAATAATATTAATGA
>JAOYSI010001356.1:0-17206 GCA_025775065.1 Hiodon alosoides | reverse complement strand
ACACACATAAACACACACACACACACACACACACACACACACTCACACGCACACTCACACACACACACATAAACACACACACACACACACACACACACACACACAAACACACAAGCAGACACACTCACACACACAAACTCACAAACACACACACAAATCTTCCCCTCGCCACCCTCTCCCCAGTCTGTCACTGACACATAGCTGCACACAGACAGGGCAGCGTTACACAGTTCTCTGTTCGATTTCATACTGGATTGTCCAGAGGTTGTTTGTCCCTCATTGCTCGCCAGCCTCATGATCTGCTTATTGGGATAAAATTAGCCTTCTCGCACACCCCCTCTCTCCACGGAGCTTCCAGCAGACGGGCAAATGGCACCTGTTCTGTAGCTACAGTCTATTTTTGGAGCTTCTAAACATGGTCAAGCTATTTCTTATTCCAACCACGTCTCTACTGATGTCAATTACAGTCTCTCTGTACACAAGCGGAAAAACAAATAAAGAGGCCATTAAAATCAGCATTAATTCCTAATTACTTGTTTGTGTACCTGATGCTATATTCTGTTCTTTAAAAACAACATATTTAAGTTTAACCCTTTTACTATGGGATGAAATTGTCTCAATAACACAATAATTTCCCTTTAATGCACAATATCGACACACACACATAAATGCAATGTATTTGTGTATTATTTATAACTTGTTTAAACTTGACTCACCGTCAGTCTTACTACGTCACTAACAAAGCATAGTCACTTCCCTTGTGGAAATTTTAATATTTTTAGATTTGCTCTAGACGCTAAAGACAATCTGGTTTACAAATGCCTCCACCAGGGCACACATGATCTATACCAGCAGGAAACACAGAGGACATGCACAAAGGTCATCACTGAAACCAGGAGCTTATAACAAAAGACACTCAAAGACATGTCCACCGATGGTTAAAGCCGTACACGTAATAAAAGACAAAAACTAGCATCACACACAACCAAAAGCAAGAAAAGCTTTCACTGTCAGTAACAAGAATGAAGCTGCTCCTTACCAGGACCTGTGAGCGAAGAGAGGAGCAGAGAGGGTCCAAGAGGCTGACGCCTGAGACAACAGCTGTGGAAGGCATCCCCCCAGCCCCCCAAAAATAAGCCCCTGGAACTCAACTCACACCAATGGAAAGAGACAGTGTTGGCACATGGGGCAGGTTTGCTTTGTTAGCGGCCATTTCCCATAATGCTTAACCAGAGGGCGGTGTATTGAAAGGTACTTCCAAGATCTTTGATCCCAGACCTTCGCCTAAAGATACCTTTGAGATCCAAACTCAGGCCGTGATTGTCAAACGGGATCGTGGGATGTGTGCCAAGCAGAGGATGAGACGGATGGAAGAGAGAAAATATGTGGTACATCGGAGGACACTCGGTGTTCAGGGATGAAAAACTGTGTTTTCCTCCTGCCGTGATTAGAGTTGGTTCAGACACAAGTGCATTCGGATTTGTCTACCGCTCACTGCTCAGCGATGCTTGGGTAAAGTGAAAGAGTAATGAAAAGAGCTAGTCTTGCACAAAAGCTCCAGTCAGTTTTACTCAAGTGGAGAATAAGGGTTTTGGAACAACATTTTTACAATCTGGTCCTTGTATTTTAATTCACTGAACAATTCAGTGTCATTGTGCCAAAGAAAAGGAAGCAAATAAACTGCTATAAAAAGATCTTCAAATAGCTTCAAGCAGCAAAAACAGTGTGAGTCAAAGAAAATACCATTTTTAACCACCCAGCATGTAATGATAATGTGGAAAGCATTTCATACATAAAAACTGTGTCACTGTGCTGAAAAAGTATTTTTCAATAGACAAACTGCATCCACAGATCTATATTTATGCTAAGATTGTATGCAGATCATATCTATAGCTTTTAGCCTGTGCTTAAATTTAGAATTTCGAACCAGGCCTCATGATAAACTCATGACTCCTTACTAATCGCTTGTCAGTACGCCAAACAAGTCATGCATTTGACAAGACTACAGACTATGGGCAAGACGTAGCTGACGGGGTGATTTTTCCCTGATTGTTGCATAGGTTGAGAGTTGTGCTTGCCAACTGCATGTGAAATCGCATTGCTCTGACAAACAGGGACTGGACTCTCTTCAATCCAAGGATGGGGACTAGGAATGTAGCTTCGGATCCCAATGTCATCTTTCCCTTGCTCGATGTCACAATGAGACGCCACATGAGAGATGATCTAGCAGCCAGTGGACCCATCCTAGGAGATGATTTCAAAGTGGAGGAGATAATGGATAGAGCAACACAAAGTCAGAAGGAGGGCATTAGTCTACACAATGGGAGACCCCGCTGTTAATCTTCTCCATGGACTTTTATAAGTGCCTGTATTTAATTACTGGTGAGAGGTGCATTTTGACATTGGTTCAGGGCTTAATTATTTCGGCTAATATGTGTTCTCAATGAGGGTTTTAAATATCCTCCGGGAAAATGTACAAACGAGATTTGGACATGTATTGGAGATTTTGCTCTATGTCTTTGCAGACATGTTGTTTTTTGCTCTATGTCTTTGCAGACATGTTGTTTTTTGCTCTATGTCTTTGCAGACATGTTGTGTAGGCGCCACCAGGATGCAGCAATGGAGAAATGAAGGCCTGTGAGTTGGGCATTTGTTTTGGGCAGTCAATGTAGACCAACCATCCCTGGGTAGAAATGACAAGGAGACCAGTGCAAGGCTCTTCTGGTTAACACAGACAGGGTCAGTGTGATGATATTTAATTGAGATAAGGTCTTTCTACTAGGCTTACCCTTTAATTAAGGATATTCCACTACACGCAAGCCATGGTATCTAATGACTTCCTTTAACGTATTTCTGGACAGGATGGCCAAAAGTGGGATTACGCTTGCATATCGGGGGTCTATCAAATTGCTTATCTCTTCAGGGAAGGTGTTAATGGCCGAAACCCTGGGCCGAAAACTTTGACGTGATTTGGTTGGCTCTTCTAAACGCTAATTTACACATTTCTCTACCTCCCCTATATACGTATGCTCATATCAAACAAAAATAAATTAAATCGTTTCATCTTATTTTTAGACTGGCTAGGGAATATTCCAGCAGTGTTGCGAGAGGTGTCTTTGCCAAGACATGTCCGTATTCAATGGGGAGGGAAAGCGTACCAGACATTTTATATTTCAAGGAAAGCAAGGTTGCAACCTTAAATAGTAATAGCAGTCCATTAAACTCTAGAAACAACTTTTTGGCACTCTGCCAGGGGCCACGCCCCACAAGCCTGGAGCCACGCCTTGGCTCACCTGATTGACAGCCAAGCTGTGCGATCACAATTAGTAGAACCACACTCAGATCCTGGCTGTGGGCGTGGCCAGGACGTGGCCCCTGGCAGTGTGCCAAAACTCTATTCTTTAATAAAACAAACAGGACAGGATCTCTTTTGTGGCGTATCTCAGGTTAGAGGTTTCACGAACGTACTCTGTCAGCCTCTGTCAGCCTCTGTCTACTTAATAAAAGCCAGAAGCAGTTTCAGGCAGACAAGGTTTTGTTTAACGCAACACAAAGAGGACTGTGCTTTTGACAGATAAACACTGCAGACCTCAGTTGAGCTATGCAGGTTGAAGGCTGATTGAAAAAAACGAAACCCAGAGGAAGGAGAGCTCTACCCAGAAGAGAAAAAAAGTCCTGATTATGAGGAAATATGAAAATGACACACAATCAATGAACGATGTAAGATATAAAATTTATAGAATTAATTTTTGTGCAAATGCTAACTCATCCTATGTGATTGAATGTAATTACACAAAAGCAGAGGTTAGTGTTTTTTTGTCATACAAACGGCACAACAGTACGATGACTGAAACAACCATATTTGAAACACGCTGAAATAGTACAGTGACAGTATTCATGCTTGGAAGCTGACTCAGTAAGCCTGACCTTGAGCAACTAAAGGGCAAGCCACATTCTCGACTGTAAACAGCACACATCACTTCCTCATAGAATGCACCCATTGCAACACATGTATTGCCTTGTGGAAAGCAAAACATGTGTTTTCTAATAGGTCATAAATGACCTATTAACTAAATTTATGTATTAAACATATTGAAATACGGTAAGAGTTAATTTGGCAACCCACAAAAGTAGTAGTAAAGGTGAAGCAAGAGGATCTTAAATTCTGCAGCATTCAGACTGGATCACAAAATGTCATCCCTGATATGAACTGATAATTATCCCTTGCGAGCCACCATCCGTCTCTGTGAAAATATATATTTTTTAAAGAAAGCATGATTTTATTGTTATTGTTATTTATCAGCTCAGCAGACATCCTAATCCGGCAAGCAAGACAGGTTTAAAAGAACGTAAAAGGTATGGTTTTTATGAATACATTGATATGCGTGGCTCTCAGCTCAAAATACAGCCATTATTAGCCATGGAGTTCTTTCCAATGACGCTGCGGTGTCCAGAGACCATTATACTAGTGGTTTTCTGAGCAGTTGCCTTTGTTCAGAATGATTTACAGAGCTTAGCATTAAACCCGGTTTTATTTAGATGGATGGACACTCACTGAATCTATTCAGGTTAGGCATCTTTTTCGAGGGTACAAGATAAGTGTACCTGTCGGTGCAAGTGAACCTGCTTCAGACTCTAATTTTAAACTCAATTTAATTCATTCCCCTCTTGCTGTCCCGGTATATGTGTTATTCAGGCATTAAACAGAAATTATTAAATGGATAGTTCCAGTAAGCGTATTCACGGTGTGGCACCGGTTTACCCGCTCGTTGTCAAAAAAACAAAACAAAAAAAAACAAAAACACAGATCGCAAACCCTGATTGTGTCGAACAGGTCACTGACAGGTCTGAAATGACCCAACACGGGGGGAAAAACATGAACCTGGAAACGGAGCGCACTCTCCGACAGGGGCAAAGAAAGGGGTTTCAGTTTTGACTTTAAGTCAATTACAAAACATTACCATTACGAAACTTAATGAGGTACAAAGACACTTTTCCGTAGGCGAGGTCTGACTTCTCGGCTTAGGGACGGGCAGGAGGCAAGCCACAGAAAAAGAAATATACATTGATTTTGATTTGCTTCCACAAATGACAACATGATCAACAATGTCAGAACACCTTGTGGGGTTGATAATGAGACAGGGCAATAGCCTCAACTTAAACACCAGAAAACTTGAAGGGCAACAGACCTGTAACATCCTTTCTTAGAGGGATTGGAACGGAAGTGCTCCACCAACATATCGAAGGCCTTCACAAATAAACAATGTCAAAGGTTTAAAAGTATCCAACAACCTTAATGCCATACAGTCAATAAACACTATTATAAACACCTTTATTGATGAAAAGTAATGTCAGACAAACCTAGAGCCTATTCTAATTAGGGTCTGTCTATGTGGAGTATATGTGTTAAAAAGTTTTTTTTACTGAAGCAGTATGCAGAAATCCTGAAGAAATTCTAAAATAAGTTTTTACATTGTGCCAGTAAAATATGGGGGCAGAAAAGAGTAGTCAATAAAAAAATAGGGCAACAAACAGAAATGCATCTTTGTATCTTTGAGTGAATGCATGTCAGTTCACATGTATTAAATATTTAAATAAAATCATTTTAATTCTAAATAGTTATCCTAAATACAATATTATTTCACTTGGTTTATTCTAGAACCCAAATTACCTAAAAAAAAAAAAAAAAATCAACCCTATACACCGAAGATCATTCCAATGAACTTTTTTATTTAAGTCTTCCAAGAAATCTTTCTTTTTGTGCATAATAATTTGTATGTTTAGCTATTTAGTTTTAAATAGAATTTAAAAATTCTCTGAATTATCACATATTACATAAAGAGATTAAATCTAACCTAAAGCTCATCTGATTATTGCTACAAACTTGTTTTAAATTGACCCGCAGAACAACAAACTTTTATGCAAAATAATAGATAATACATACAGGTCAGAGTACCAACAAAAATACTTTGGTTGCAAGCTCGTCTAGCAGAGACTGAGGGAGGATCACGAAAGGACAATAAAAATCACAGCATCAGCATGTATAATAATAGGCTGCCAAAAGAATCTGAGCTGCTTGCCGATCAAGGACTGAGCGAGGGTTGCCTGGGAAATCTGAGCGGCTTTCCGCTGACGGACAGCCAAAGGGTGGATGAAGTAAACTTTGCAGGCCCTGTAAGAAAATGTCTTTAGCCACCTAACGTTGGGAGATCTGATGTAACAAAACACAAATGAAGTGGGTAAGTTGGCAACACAGAAGAGTCAACGTTTCAGAAGGCTGCAACGGTTGGCTGATTTTATAAAACTTGTAGATAACCACATATTGATGTAACCTATTACGATCCCAATGTATGTGTTAGGGGTCAACTGCAGTGTCCACTGGACCTAGCAGGCCAAAGTCTTTCTGGTTTTGTTACCTAATAGTGAAATCATACCAAGTCACAGTGTGATGCAGAGAATCCTGCTTAACAGCCCCAGATATGATAGGCAAACTCTTCATATGTCATTCCTTATTTTATATACAATTGGAGCCTTCCTCTCATTTAATCACTGGATATCTGTATTCCTGGCTCCGACCCACCTCTTTATTGTGTCAATCCAATTCAGAAAGATGTGCCTTTTTTTCACTTAATATAGTCTCTTAGTCAAAGACCTCAGTTCAAGAGTGTGCAATTTGATGTTAAGTATATTCTTCCAAAACAATCTGTGTGAATTGCAAATAAATTGCTTCTAAATAAATTTGACAGTAAAACACATCTCATTATATAATTTGTTTATACGATACAAGACAATTGCAATATATAGCACGGAATATTTATTGTGTTTATGGAATTATGTTACATAAAATATATATATATATATATATATATGTTATGTTAAAATACATATTGAATTGAATGTAAATATAAATCACATACGTTCTCATTATATATACACTATATTTAAAATGTATTCATAGTGTATTAAATCTTATTTCTATAATGGGAAATTCTGACCAATGTCCGTATCTGTCTTCAGGTAGCTCTATCGATGAGAATAATATGAAGTTTGAATCTAGGTGTCCCTTTTTTCAATTTCAAACAATCTCTAGGTTTCTACAGGTTAAGATATGTTGGCTAATTTACCCATAGAAAGAAGTCGAATAAGGAAATGATAAATTAGAGGCACTAACAGTAAATCAGCTTTAATGTGTGTGTTGAAAGTCCCACGGTGACATGCCAATTCATTACTTTTGTCCCATTAATATCCACTGCCTGCAAACTATTAAGAGTGAATACTTATAAAGTAAGTCCGCCGCAGACCACTCACGTTATGTAAGAGCTCATCCTCGGATACCCATTAATGGGGAGAGCTGAACCTGACTTCCAGCTACCATGGTTAAGCGAAGTTAAATTTGGACCAAATACATCCACTGTTAACTCAAACATAATTACTGCAGCTCCTGCTGTAAACATCACAATCTCTCAAACCTATTTTTAATAAAAGTAAAGGAGGTCATAAGCTCAGTTTGTAATTTGACTTGTCATGCTGGGGTATTTATTTTTCTATCTGACCGAAGGTGACTTTTTCCTTGGTTCTGCCAGAGCCCCATGTGCAGTGAATAAGTAATTCAGCTGCAGCAGAGGAGAGTTCCCTAACGATTTCAGATGTGTCACAGACAATCAGTCACTGTTGGTCTGAATCTAAACCAGGTTCATCATATTTTGTATAAACCGACTATAATATGAAGGTAGTTCAATTTGCTTTCTAAAAGGCTTCAGGCAAGGCACATGTGATAAATAGGGAGAAAAAAAAAATGCTGGATAAGAGTGCCTTCTAAACATTGCAGTGAATTACATGAGATACATTTATAATTAACAATTAAATCAATTAATAATTGACTATTTTAAAATCAGAGCAGAGCATCTCAACAGTTAATTTCATAGAGACATACAGTCCTATGGAGCACCTTGGCTGTGTCACATTCATATTAGAGGGTGATATTGTTGACCCTTTGTTTCCACTCACTACTCTGGAGTTCAGTAGACAGGTTGACTGTAATGGAGCACTGTAATGTTAAAAAAAAAATAAAAAAAATCAATAGATGAACAGAACTCTTAGATGGAATCTTAGATAGAAATCTGAGATGGAATGTAACGAGGACAGTGAGTGAAGTCTGAGTGTATCCATTGGAAAACAAAGATGACATAGCGATTACAAAACACATGGGCCATCTACAGATCTACAGATATAAAATAACGAAAGTGACGTCACTCCATAGCTGTCCGTGAGTAGATAGGACATACAGTGTTTAATATTGTAACTGTTAACATGAACACTGACAAATAAAACAATGTTTAAAAAGAATGACATGTTTCTTTTAAGGGTGCAATTAAAACAATATAACAGCGATGTAATAATTATACATGCAGTAATTATGCTGTTCTTTACCGAATACTATAACAGTTTTGTGTGCAGGTTTTCGATTTGTGAGGTCAATGGGGCTCCGTCAGGTATTTTGGGGCTTATTTGCGTTTCTTTTGTTTTTTTAACCTTTTGTTTCAAACCGCTATGGCTTTTGGCAACTTCAAAGTTCTCAATAAAATATGGTCCCACAAGAGACTTGCAATGATATCACTTGCAATCTTCCAATTCCTGCCCGTCTCTATCTATACACAATATCTTGTTACTCTCAGGAAGTTTTTTCCACTATGACTATGATTCGGTAGGGCCCAAGGTCAAACACTGTTGCATGGTGACTCCACAAAACAGAACTTACGTTGGACTCTTTACGTGTTTACATGCTATAAACCAAGGGTACTGACAATAGCTTTTGACACTTCTCCATCATCACACTGATGATTGAGAATGAGAATTACTCAATATTACATCTCCCTGTCTGCCTTTTTCATATATAAATAAACATAAAGCTTCAGTAGAAAAAGTTTTAATATTATGCAACTGGTCTGATTCATGTATTGCGCACACACACACACACAGACACACACACACACACACAAGCCCACTGCCCATGGACATCTCTGACGTACGTTTGTGGAATGACACATCCAAGGCCTATGGTGTATTCACACTGGGAAGGTATTAGCTCACAAGGATCTGCCTTTAAAACAAGAACTGAGTAAGAATCAAACCAGCAGAAGCCATGTGCCCCGGTTTCGCTGCCCCCCCCCGGAGACTCCACCTGTGACAGTAAGTAATCCTCTGGGTCTGCCTCTGCACCATTTGTCCCCGCCATGTGTGAAAGGATGTGTCGTCACACAGCACAGAGTGTCACCATTGACATAATAAAGTCTGTTTTGCTAGGGGACCTTGACATGCCCTGCCCCTTTACCAGACCCCTTTATAAGAACCATTCTAACAATAATATAAATAATTATCAAATGTGTTTTATATATGCGTAGCATTCTGCCTAAATAGATAACAAGAAAGAACATGTGAAGATGGGAGTAAATATATCTACTTCACCTAAGTCATCCAACTAATTCCTGAACCAGAAAAAAAATAGATAGGAAGTTAAACTGTACCATGACACTATTTTTCCTCAAACTAAGATGGAGAATGGCAACTTCCAGATTTAAGGTGCACAAGAGGACTTATGGTTGGTGAGCCTAATTTTAACCAAGTTTAACTGACCTAAAAATTCTATGTATGTACATAAACACATAGTAATTAATATGTAATTGCATTTCCGAAAAAAAAAAGGGAATACACATATTAGTAGAAAAACTTTTTTTTTAAATGTTTTATTTCGACAAAGAAAGAGCAGAAACAACAACAAAAAAAGGACCAAGAAACCGAGGCTATATAGCATGTGTCTAATCCCATCAAGCTATTTAAATCGCCTCAGTGCCCCATTTGCGTTAAAATGAACTTCAGGGTAAAGCAGTAAGGTATTTCACAACAGAAAGAGGCCAAGGTGCCCGGGACACTCTTTCATGGGACACAGTGTGACGTAGACAGCTCTGAGAAGCACACAGTGACACTGCGTACCCATTTCAGATGCTTACACAGTGAAATATCAGCATGTGGGCATTGGCCGAAATGTCTTGGGAACACCTTCCATTATCCCGGGCTGCTTTCATCTGTCTAAATCGAGCGCTTTTGCTAATTGTTTTTTTAAATTAATCCTGTGCATATGGGTCATCAACAGCTATTTTTTTAAATTATACCATCATGTCAGGTTTTTTTTAAAGAAATAATTTTAGGATATAGAATAACTTCATTATGTAAGACCCAATTATACACAATGTCAACACATTGCTGTTTTATGGTTTACTGATAGCGCTTGCTCTGGTTGTCTGAACATTTTGGGTTCGACAAATGTTATATTTGGATATAAATTTCTGATTAACTGAAGAATATGGTGAGTAATCGATAAAAATTGTGAAAACGGGGCTATTTAAATTGTATTATTAGCTGATTTAGTCAATAAAGATTTAAAGTAATATCCCATGGCTTTTAAATCTGTTCACTGAGTTTGGATAAGTGATAATACTTCACTGCCATGTGTAATCAACACAACCAGGGATCTTAATAATAACTCCAACAATGCCACGTTCTGCAAAGCCAAAATGAATTTCATTTTTTCTAATGGACAACACGCACCAACCAAGACAGATTTTTTTCTTCTTCTTTGAACCTCAAGCGGGGCGACATACAAGCGAGTCCTTGAGCTGACATTCTGACAGTATCATATGATTTCACCTAAGAAAAGGAAAAATGAAGACAGACCACTCGTGTACAGGGCGGGTGATATTTTAATTTCGAAGTCAAATCGCATACACCACTACAGTAACACTTCACAGATCTCTACACTATAATTTAACTATATTGACTCATCCACTATGATCTGGTCGAAAGACTGACTCTTGTCACCCGAATTAAACACTGTATTATTTCATTGCTGTATCATTGTTCTGTACGACTTGCCCCTTCGACTCCTCAACGCATATATGGGGCCAATGCTGGAGGCCATAATATGTTTGTTTTTTTACCTGCTGTAGTTGCAAGAGAACTATAACTATTGGAATTTTTGCCGTTTGACCCCCGCACTGCACTCAGGCAACTACTGGAGGCGTCAATCTTCGCAGATCTCAGTGCTTTCAAGCGGTACTCACAAAAATTTACATGTTAGAATCGGGTCTCACTGACACTTGCAGGAGCAGAGCTAATTCACATGCATATCAGGCCGTTAATGGGAACATCAACTGAGTGGCAGTTGTGTTTTCTCCCTGGAAGATAATCCTGCTTCTGATTAACCTGCAAGAAAATAGTACCTTCTACTGCACTTCACACGAGAGTACTGTGGATGGGTGCTTAGACATATAAATATTTCTCATGGCTACAGTGTACATTTGAAATGTATGGGCCCCAGTCAAAGTGAGAAGCCCACTATAGCGCAGACCAAGATGAGCATGGAGATAGTCCACGATGGTGACCGCAGCAAGACGGCGCACTCTCACACTATGCTGATGAAATTAGTGGGCCTAATGAGGGGCGTTACAGCCCATTTCTGCCATAGCATTGGAATTAGTCACAGGAGATTGCTCTCCTATAACACTTTGAGGCATCTGTCGGATGAAAACACGAGAAAAGCTCATTTCCTTTGATTCCATTCCCTATTCCCTTATTGACTTAGCGAATTATCCAGCCTTTTCTATATCATTGCTACAAGCTGTTGGTCGAGGGGTGTTCTTTCAATACTACATACTAGTACTGATACACCTGGGGTCTTTGTCTTCCAGAAATCCCAGAGGGAGGGAAAGTAACATAGCACAGCGGAAACTAAGCCCCACATTGGCAATATAAGCAGCTCTCTGTGGCCAGGGAACACTGAAACAAATGTTTTGTATTCATGGCCATTTTAGTACCCTTCATAAGTAATGATTGGATTTGTGTCTAATTGAGAGCTAAGAGACAAAAATTGTTTGAAAGAGAAGGCATAATCTAACCTGAGGCTTGGCACACTTTTGTAAAGGCAGTTCTTTCTGAGAGCTTTTGATGTTTCTTTTTATTTTATCATGTCAAAGCTAACATCCAGTTCAGTAATTATTGCAATTACTGCTATCTCCTCACGCCCTCAGAAATGAAATTTCTCTCACTAAATATCACAATGGTACGTTTTTTTTTCCTACTTAATTTATTCCTGGATATTTGGGTTTTTTTCCTCTTTTGTTAATAAGACCCTGGGACTTTGAGTATCCCTATGGATTAATTTTCAACAGTTTTAATACACTCTGAAAGTCTCATATTGCAGTCCTTCCTCATTCTTTGTCCATTTTATTTATTGATTCAGGCTTTGTTTAAGAATCTTCAGATCACTGTTCTGTTAGGTACATTGCAAATAACACACTGAAAACCTGGTCTGATAAAGGTCATGTTGGGGTCAATTCGAGTCCTTGTCTCAGAATTATAAAGACAACAACTTTCACCTCATGTTCATATTATCTTTTTGATCAGTACAGTCCGGTTGAAACCGTTTGTTTAAACTTCTTCTGGTAAAGGCTTAGCAATTGCCAAAGACAGGCATGTTTATGAAAGTCTATTCAACATTGATGAATAAAATGGCACGTAAAATCGTGGATTAAAACCACGTTTAACTTAAATGCAAACAAATTGAATTTACTTTGTGGATGAGGAAATCGACCTGGCCTCTATATTAGTTAAATTTCATCTTCTTGTTTAGCAACAACAACAGGATTTCTTAAACCTGCATTGTCTTAACAAGTTTACAGTAACACAAGTTTAATACATCCAAACGTAACACTCATCTCACAGATCCAGAGTTATACTTGATAACGAACACTGGTTACTCACACGGTGAAATAAAAATGACTTCCCCCTGCCGGGTCACCCCTTAAACACTGCTATAATCAAACCAAAAATTAATAAAAATGATTAAACATCAAATCACATAAAGTATGACAAATGGCTTGGCGCATAAGGTCCAATATCTTGTGAACTAATAAGTTTGTGGCTCGGAGACATAGGTAAAAACTTTAGCCTTTGTAGTTCAGCCTTTCAAAATTTGGTGTTACATGGCTTTACTTTTTTTGCTCATGAGAACCAGCACTTTATGAACAGATTAAAAGCAAATAAGGAAAAAAAGATAATAAAGATGAATAAATCACATTTGTGGGGAAACCAGATTTAAAAATTGGGCCATTAAAACTAGTAAGCTGATTCAAGATGTAAGACAGAGTTAAATAAAAAATACTTTTTTGCACTTGGTGAGCTTGAAATTTCTAAGACATTGTTTTAAAATGGCTTTGCATTTGTTACAGCTGAGAAATTCGCACCTCAACTCAAAGAGTTTGCGCTACTCATTTTAATAAGATGAAAATGTGAGAATTGCTGGAGGGAATCATGGGCCTACAATGAACCAAGGTGCAAATGGCTTGGGAACAGAATAAGGACCGTCCTAGCAGAGCTGTGGAACAACACTCTATATCCAAAAACCTTATCTCAGCCACCACAAGAAACATTTTAAAGCCCCAGCACGTATATATCACACCCATGAAGGACAATCCCTCGCACACACTCAGTGATGAATTTTCAGCAGCCTTTATTCACGTTTGCAAATTAAAATAGAATAAATTAAACATTTCTTCTAAAAAAATGTACAAAAATACTGCCAAACTTTCCTAGAAAGCCTCCGCACAGTAGTATTGCCATGTATCGCGTAAACTAAACAAGCACAGTGGTATAAATTCTGAGAGCTGAAAAGGAAGAAAAATCCCGTGAAATGGTTTTCTGACTTGCCAACATTCCACACCACTTATTGTCCACACATACAAATGGTGGGGGCTTGGAGAACACATATCCATTTTCCATAGATTTTTTTTTTTTTAGAAATGGTACCGATCTGAGCATGAGGGTTGTGTGTACACACACACACACACGCTCATTGCTACCCCCACCCTGGTGTTCAGAGTTCCTTATTTCTGTGAGTTTAAGCTATATATATCTAATGGAAACTGATATATTTCAGAAAACTGCATTTTTAGAACTTACAGTGATTATGAACATATCTAAGAGGGAGGGAAAATAAACCCCACACATCTTACAGTTTTTTGCCAATAGGAGTAAGACAAATCAATTAACAGCACAGATATCTGGCAAATATATGGCCACTAAATTGTACAGTATATTATTGTCTGGAACAATTACACAGTACTTGCCTACAAGCATGTTTAATAACCACTTACAAAAATCTGAATAATGCTTTCAATTTATATTAATTTAACATCTCTGATCCAAAATGTTTAAACAATGCAGCAAAATAAATATCTGACAGACCACAGCAGTTGTACCATTCCCCATTTATGTTGCACAGTTCAATTGTGCTGTATCTTTTAAAAGCACGTCTACTATTTTCGGGATCCTCGAAACTATTTTCTTAGGTTTCCAAGTATGGTTTAATTAAGTCATAATGCATAGCATGGACTCGGAAATGATTTACCATTCTGAAGAAAGAAGAAAAAAAAAAATCATCGGGATGATAGTACACTCGTACAAGTCAAACCAATTCTGCTCCATTACATTAATTATCTGCTGTAAGTACCTCTAAATCTTAGAGGCTTATTACGAATACAAGGTATTTTTCTCCACGATTGGTATTCGTATAACTGGTTTATTCTGAGCCACTGACTAAAAAAAGGAATGTTTTCGAGGCCCTTTGTTGAAATGTTGAAATGAGACGTGTCCACTTAGCGAGATTAACAACTCACTCGGCTTGGCTGCTGTTTGCAAACGAAGTCTGTCATGAAATCAAACTCGTTCTGTCCCAACCACAGTTCCGGTAGCTCCTTTATGCGATCCAGTCCCATTTCTATGACCAACGACATCAAAACCTCCTCGTCAATAAAATCCGTGTCAATGACGTTGGGGGGCAGTATTGCTGCGGGTACATGATGCGCCGGTGGAGGCATACTGGAGGTGCCGAGTTTTGTGTTGCAGTCTCTGAATTGTTGTCCGGGACCGTTCATCTGATGGTTCGCTGGATGGAACTCGGGCATATAATGATGATGAGAAGGATGCGAGTGGTGGCTGTAATACTGAGTATTAAGCTTTTGCAACTGCATGCTGGCTGCAAGCTGTCCTTGACTGTTGACGGCAGGTCCCACATACTGAGAATTGTACCTCGCGACGGGAGGCATGCTACCGTTGACATTCCCAGACCCCATAGAATGTCGAATTCCGTGGTTCGAGTTCACATTACCCCCACCGTAGTGTAAGTGGTCTCCCACTAACCCGGTGTAACCATGCTGCTGCTGTTGCTGATGATGTGGGTTCGAAAACTGGCCCATTCCCATCCTACGCGCTGGATGGTTATGGTGAAGACCATTAACAGCTTCTGGGAAACGTCCATGGTTCATAGCCATCATGCGGTCCGCCATTCCCCTATCTACAACAAATTAAAAGAGCAACATTTTAATAGTTTGCACAGTTCCAGGACCCATGTCCTGTGAAACAGACCTACAGAAGTAGCGCGGCAACACTGTTTTTTTTTAGTAACGGTTGTCATGCAAATACATGTAAACTTAACAGCTTTTCGAAAGTGAACGCTTTCGTCAACATTATCAGGTAAAATCGCTGGCAATATGCAGCGAAAAGCACAAAGAATGTCATATCCAACACGAAAGCTTCTTCGTAAAGCTTAAACTGCTTGACCTATCCGAAAAAAAAAAAAATCAAGCATTAAATAAATCACGAGTATGTGCCTTTTATGTCAGAGACTTTCAAATGAATAAACCAGAACTCCTCCAGAAACTCTTGACTTCCCACATTCACACAAAAACTCAAATTACAGTCTTTACCTCCTTGGACGGGTCTACTTGCTGCGTCGTAATTTTGTCAGCTCAACACAAAAAATAAAGTGTCAATTCCTGCGATTTAGAACAATCTGCAGTCCAAATCACTTAGTCCGTGTACACCGAAGACTAGGCTGATACTCGCACAACCCTTATCCACAAAATACAAAAGTGCTCAAGGCGCTTTTGGCCAGTACTGATATACAATCATACAGGGGCGGAGCGAGCAAAACCTTGATTCTGACGCGACAAAACCCTGGATCCAGGATCGCGCGAAACGTGGAGAAGAGTCTCCGACCAATCGTCTCTCTTCTGTATAGAGCAACATTGAAGACCATTACCTCATTGCAGTTATTTCTGTTCATCGAGGTAAGATAGAAAAAACATGGAATCGTGTTTCACAACTAAAAATTAAATTAAATAAGTATATTCAATAAATAATTTATTAAAGCATAGCTGGGCAAATTCCTGCAAAATGCACGCTGATTGATTTAAAGACCAGTATGTTTGATAATAGGAAAACTACGCAAGACTAATTAATTACACGGACGTTTGTAAAATAAAACATTGCCTTTTGTTATAATACGAATACATGTTTTCAACTTTTCACTTAAGTATTTTATATTTACATGATTATAACTTGCTTGACTAAACTCCGCATTCATACAGCTGTAGACACCCAACTACTTATCAACAGAACCCTTGATGGTTATAATATTGAGCCATAGTAAATACACATGAACCCATATTTACTTGACATAGATGGGGAAAAAAACAAAAAACGCTGCCATAATCTCCACGTTTTGCACGTGTCCTGCTCTGTTTGCGGACGTGCGCTTCTGAGTTGTTTGTGTGTGAGACTAAGAGCGCCGTCACCCAAACTGGCGCAAGAGGCGTCTCTGCTCTGTAAACAAACCCATTTCTTACCCGAAAGATGCCCATTGCACCAAACAAGCCTGTCTCCCGTTGCTGTTCCAGGGGGTACGTGCCTAAAGCCATGTTTTACGCATATTGTCAGTAACGACCTAATAAAACTGCTCGATGTTTACAGTTAATCCGGTCTGATTAAAAACGAATTGCAATTGCATGATTGAAAAAGTTATAAAGCAAGTTATAAAGCATAACATAATACAGTATTTGCTTGGAGAATACAAGCAGGCTAAATCATGCCCAGACGTAATAATTAAATGGACCCCCTAAGTTTTAATTTATTCTACCAATAACCTAGATGTTGATGTTTATTAAAAACAAATGTATACTATCATTGACAGATTTGTATCATATTTGAAAAACCCCACGTATTCAATTATATTTAATATTGGGAATCTAACTGTATACTCAAAAGTTAATGTTAATGTTTTCTAATCACAGTGAAAATAAAGAGTTCCAGCACT
>JAOYSI010001354.1:0-17208 GCA_025775065.1 Hiodon alosoides | reverse complement strand
TATCGATTCTAAAAATCTGCTAAAAATCTATATATTGATATCTATATCTATAACTATATATATATATATATATATATATATATATATATATACCCAAAGTTCACACCTTTCTCACACATAGCGAAGTGCTCACTTGCTCTTAGGATACCTGTTGCCAAAAACTAAGCCTGCCAAAGGAGCAGATTTTCCCCCTATAAAAAGCATTGTATGTTATGTATGCAGAAGTCAATTTCAGAGATAACATTGCTTTTCAAATAGTGAGGTGGGGAGCATTTAGAATGGACAGAAACTGATACGCCTTAAAGTCAAACATGTGACGCTGTTAAGGCCACTCGGCATGGTTGGAGGATCAAGGTCTCCCTTGGAGACGGCATCACCATGCACGGTCCTAGGCTTGACATCACCATAGGTATATAAGAGGCCACTATGCCTCCCTTTATAGTTTGTACCCAGGTGATTCTTAGAAGGTTTACCCTACTCCGGACTTGAAGAAGGGATATTTACAAAAACAGGTAGGCCATAGTTGCTTGGTAAGCACAAGAGGCTCCCAAACGGCTTTAAAATATTCAGAGCTATTTGTAACTTTCAAAATGACATGCAACAGAGAATTTCAGCAGGGTGGTATTGATTTGCTTGGTTTAATTGCAAAATACATAAAACGGGTCTTTTGTATGTTTCTGTGAATCATATGCTGACCCCACGCTATCTTACACAAGACGTTTCTTTTTTTGATGTGCAATTGTATTAAATGGGTCCAACTGTGAAAACAAATTCATAATCATTTTAATTTTGAAAAAAGCAAAATAATTCTGTCAGTGTTCCACTATATTCCTATACAATTCAATGCTTTATTAATCAGTAGCAGTTTCTAGTTATCAGTAGCAGTTTGAGTTCGTTCAGTCTTCGTTCAGTAATTTCCCTCATTTGGTATGTTGTGACGGCATTATGGTTGCTTTGGCAAGTTGTTGAGGGAAAGTTGTGCTTCTTAACCGTGATTCTCTCTCAGCCATGGCATATCAGACTGAGGTGATTAGCACTCAGCCCCAGATGACCATCACCAGCTTCACAGTGTCTTCGGCGTCCTCCGACTGGAGCTCCAACCTCTTTGACTGCTGCGACGACTGTGGCATATGTGAGCTTGTGCTTATTCCTCAATTAGATCCTGGAGAGCAATAAATCCGAGCAAATGAGAGACAGAAAAAAAAAACATGCCATTCATTTATCATCATTAATTTTTTGCATCATATGAAACAGCCCCTTCGCAACAGAAATGGCAACCATGTGATATGTGCTATTTGTTCTTAGTGTCTTGTCACGTGTCTCTTACGAAGCGGCATTGATAGAATGCAAAAACTGATCTGAGAGGCAACCGTTGGTGGTAAATGTCCTGTACTGTGTATTCCACAGGTCTGTGTGGGACTTTCCTGCCCTGCATCCTGGGATGTCAAGTGGCACAGGACCACGGGGAGACCTGCTGCCTCGGCTTTCTTCCTGCAGCCCACATCGCCCTGAGAACCAGCATTCGAGATAAATACCGTATCTCGGTGAGTTATTGATGGGTTGTAGTGGTTGAAAAAATTTAAATGAGCTCTTCCTCGTGACCAGAATCAAACTGTAAATAATACTTTTATAAAATAAAATAAAACATGCATCATGCAACATGCATTCCTATGTGTATTTTATAATTGTTTAACACTTTAACTAGATTGTTGATCTTGAAAAGTACACAATGCAAGGGTTGCATCTAATTTTACACAGAAAACTAGCAATCATCTTTGATCAGGCCTTTTTCCGTTTGCAAGTGAAATGGTAACCACATTCAACCTCAAGGCATGCCTCGTACAAAAATATTTATTGTCAAGCATTACTTTTAAAAATAACTATTATAATATAATTTTTAATTGGTTGTTAGCAGTAACAATTTGAAGCAAAAAGTAGATCAATAAGAAAGTTATTATCAGACATTTTAGGTAGTTTGGAGTGGGCTGGTTTCCATGGAAATCTTCCATTAAGTAAAAAAACAAGGATGGTAATGAAAAGCCAGAACTATGTTTTAAATAAGCTATTAATTAAGTTGTTGGAATAAAACACACTTTTATGGTAAAAGATATTTAAGAAATATAACTCAAAGTAGTTTATATTATTTAATCATATATTCCAAGGAGTTACTGTACTTCCTCATGGTTTTTTCAGTATTCTGGTGATGGTTTCTCTAATTCCGGTGATTTGTGATATTTTACCATTTATTTTCTTTTCTTTTTTTTTTTTACAGGGTTCTATCTGTTACGATTGGTTTGTAATGTCATGTCTGCCTTGGTGTGGACTCTGTCAGATGGCGAGAGAGCAGAAGATGAGACGTTGATAAGGTGGTAGGGACATGACAGCAAACGAGTGACAGGAGATGGGTGACAGACATCACAGGGGATGAGGCGGGGGAGGACTGAAAAACCAAATGATTTGTGTGGGCCCAGCAGAGCTTTGTTATTGAAAGACTTAATAAACAACGCATTCCAGCTAAGGATGCTTGTTCCATCAACTGAAATCTACAACGGAACAGGATGAACAGAACAGAACAAATGCATCATGACTTGTTATGTTAATTGCCACTCTTCGTCCCCCCAGTTCCAGTATGTTTCCAGTAGGCCTACTGGTCAGTGGCCGGATGAATAAAGGTTTCTTCTATGGTGGTCTTAAATTGTAAAACCTAATGTCATTCTCCTCCTTCATATCAGATTAATGAAGACTACAGCATTTATTACCCCTATGTCATTGCTCACAATGGGTCAAGTAATGCATTGCAATGTAGCTTTAAAAAGCAGTTAGGGGCTCCATGGTGAGCATGCGATCCAATTTACCACGTCAAACAACTATCCCAGATAACTGGATTAAACTATTACTATTAAAATTGTTATAGACTGCATGATATGACAGACAAACAGCTCTCTCACAGGGCTTGGGCAGCCTTCATAATTAGATCTGACACGTGATGAGACATTGGTGGCAGTAACAACCATTCACAAGGTCAAAACCTGGATTATCTTTGGCCTTGAGTTTAACTTCGACACCACACTATTCGAACAGAGAATGCAAGAAGAGGCATGATATTAAACAGTTTAACAGTTGGCATTTTTTAATGTCCTTGCTTTTTGTTAATAATTTATTGTATTCATCTGAAACGCCCATTGATAATACTATGAGAACTGTTGTGCATAATTTCATTGTGCAAAAATGACAGGCTGATCGTCTGATGTCTGAAACTGAATTGTTTGAAAACTATTACTTAAATAAAATCATTTTTGAGAAGTCCTGATATAAATGTCTGTCTATGAAACCAACTTTCTGTGGGGTTTTAGTTCCTTTTTTCATTAGCTGTTAATGTCTGCTTCCCCTGATAAACCTGGACTTCTTCCTCTATAAAGTCTTGTGAAAGAAGAAGTTGTGGTTGAAAATAACTTTCAAAAAAGGAAAGCAATAGTATTTGTATGGACAATACTGACTTGTGAGTTTATTTTGTGACATTGATAAGACAGCAAAGAGGTAAGATATTGCTAAGAAATTAAATGAATTAACTTAAGTTTCCTTGTGATACTTTCAACAAAATAATTTACTGTCAGTTTATTTAGAATTGTCTTTCAACAAATACCAATAATTTGAATTCACATTGCCATAGACTAGATAGATTGATATGATAACTAGATTTGTACTAAACTACATAACCATGTATGAAGTAGGCCCTAACCCAGGAGAGGGTAACCCTGTACATGGAGTGCCTCGATCCTACAGATTCTGTGGGTCTCTTTGAATAGTGAAACACTGAAACACCTGTTCTTTTGGTTTATTTTAGCATCGATCCGTTTTAGCGATTAAGGGTTCGAGGGGATTGATGATGTCTCAGAAGAATAGCCCTGGATAAATTAAGCTACAAATAATTAATGTCAGGGTTAGGTTGATCACAATTCAGTGTTTGAGGAGTGGTTAAATATAAAATGTACATGTTGTATTTAAGAATTCTTAGCAGTATTAACACTACTCCTGTATTTCATTATCAAATGTTCACAGTCACGGATCACAGATCCATTTAAGATTTTTGAAAAATAAAAAAGATAAGCATTTTTAAATATAATGAGAAAATTTGAATACTTTTTGTAATTTTAACTAGTTTTATCCTTAGCAAAATGCACAGTGCAGTGCGCATTTTACTTTTGGAATTGTATTGAATTGAATTGTGTTGTATTGTATTATAATGTATTAGAATGTATTGTATTGTTTTCAATAAATTGATTATCATTACTGACAAAAATACATATTTAATGTGTATGTAAAAATGTGTAAAATTATTTTTGCATCAGTTTATATATAAAAGGTTAAACCATAATAAAAACGAGGAAGTGGAATTCACCAGATCTAGAATAATCCAGTTATGTTTTTGCTGTCATATTCTCATGACAACAAACATTACAACATTACTTTTTAAAGTATCTTAAATTTGATGTCACTTAAACAAAAAAATGTCACAGACAAAATAAAAATGGGAGCAATGTCTATAGTATAGTAATGTTTACCATTATTGACTAAATATCTTTATCAAGTTTACAACCAAATTACTAACTATTATTCATTTCTATCCCTTTTAGGTGTCTATCAACAAACCTGACCAATAAGTTCAAGATATCATTCTTGAGCTATTTATTGGCAGATTAAATTTATTTTTACATTTGATCTTTAGAAAGACAAACTTCAAAAATTCTTATGAAAAAGTTATCTTGAAAATAATTTGTACATCATATATCAAATATTGAAATAAAATTTGTGTCCTTAATTTTAAACATAATTATACTTTCAGCTCACTTGGATGACATGGCTTGGTCAAAATCCTTTGCACTGACTTTGATTTTGGCTTCCGTTCAATTAATCCATTTCACAGTAAGTTACAGCTTCAGAAACTGTATTGAGGATCCATCACACTTTAACGTCTTTAACTGCATTCATAGTCAGCAAAGCAACATTTCGGCACTGATAGAAGACTTGCCAATCTGGGTTACAGCACTCAACATTTCCTACAGTCGCCTGCAAAACATCCCCCCAAGGTCCTTTTCCCACCTCTATCAGGTAAAGGTCCTAAAAATGAACTTCAACCTCCTGGAGACTGTGGATGCCCACACCTTCTTCAATTTAAGACAGTTGAAATCCTTGAATCTTTCCTCCAACAAGATTAGGCAACTTAGACCCTTCGCGTTTACTGGACTTCAGAACCTAACGGAGCTTATTCTGAACAAAAATGTCCTCCACACGATCTCTCCATTTTCATTTTCTGGACTTTTAAATTTGGGTGACCTTAGGTTCCGAACCAATCGCCTGGATAATTTCTCTAAGATAGTTGAATCTGTGTCTCAGCTGGGCAAACTGATAAAGTTGGACCTCTGTGACAATTACCTCCAATCCCTCCAGCATTTCTCTAGCCTTCCTCAGTCCCTCACAACCCTGTATCTCTGTAAAAACCAATTTGTCACTTTGATGTGCGATCACAACTTTCTGAGCAATGTGAGGCTATTGGATCTTTCCTACAACAGGCAACTTCAATCAAATTCCTTTCAAGGTCTAAATCTGAGAAATATTACCTACCTGCATTTGGCTTTTACACAAGTCTCCCCCCTTAGGCTCTTACATCTCAGCAACGTAAACCCAAGTCATGTAGATTTCTCAGGTATGGACCTGCGGACTCACTTTAATCTCACATCACTGTGCAAGTTTTTGAAAAGAAGACAAAAACATATGCACAGACTGATACTTCAGAGCAATGGGATTACAAATCTGATGAATGGAACCTTCTCAAACTGTCCTCAAATCAAAAATAATATGGATTTATCCCACAATAAACTGAGGAAACTTTACTGTTTACGCTTCCTCAAAGGTCAGACTCTCTTGGTGGACCTCACTCTGGAACACAACTTGCTGACCAGCCTCCAGTCCTGCCAAAGAGAGAGAACCCTGTCATTTCCTCACATGACTAGACTGAGTTACCGCTACAACCGTATCCTCACAGTGAAATATTTTGCTTTTAGCCAAACTCCAAAACTAACAACCCTCAGCCTGAATATAAACAACATTGCCTATCTGGACCGCAAAGCCTTGAAAGGGTTGACAAACCTCACCACACTTCGTCTTGACAAAAATCTTTTGACAGACCTGTTTGAGGAGAGCTTTGCAGACTTGCACTCTCTACAAACTCTCAATCTACGAAACAATCGCATTTCTGTCATTTTTAACAATACCTTCCATGCCCTCCATCACCTTCGTATTTTAGATCTTGGAGGTAACAAGATTTCACAGTTCCAACAAAAGGCGTTTTGGGGGCTATCCAGCCTCAAAAATCTTTACCTGGATCGCAACCACCTCAGACAAATTGACAGCTGGCACTTTGGGCAGCTACAAGCCACACTGCAAGTACTGGATTTACAGCAGAACCTGATTCGTTACACTTACAACCACACAGAGTCCCCTTTTGTGAATCTAACAAAGCTGCAAGACCTCAAGTTGGACGGGCAAATGCCATACGGGATTACCCTGTTGCCCCATGGATTCTTCAGGGGTCTCCAGTCAGTCAAATCTCTCTACCTCACCAACAACCAAATCTCCAGCCTCCATGCTGATGTTTTTGATGACTTGACCAGCTTGGAATTTCTCTCCTTGGACAACGCTTGTGTGGGTGTGTTGCAACTGCAGCCAGGCACTTTTAAAAACCTCCGCAAGCTGAAGAGACTCAATGCAGAGAAAACAGGCATCCAAAATCTTTCAGCAAAAGTCTTTGGGAACCTGACTGAGCTACAGGTTTTGCTTCTCACCAGTAATGCCATACAGACAGTGGATTCAGCTCTTCCAAATAAGCTTCCCAAATTACGTTACATTGATCTGCGTCACTGCCCACTCAGTTGCACCTGCCAAAACAGATGGCTTCAGAATTGGACAATGGATAACCTTAATTTCCAATTAGTTCAATTATATAACATAACCTGTCCCGACCGACTGAACTCTCATTTCTACAACTTTGACCTTAAAGTGTGTTACTTGGACCTTGGTGTCTACCTCTTCACCTCTACCAGTACCTTGATTTTCCTACTTTCTGTACTTCCATTGCTATATGAGAAGCACTACTGGAATCTAAAATACAGCTATTATGTGTTCCGTTCATGGTTTGGTGAGCACTGGCGGAAACTTCAGGATGAGGAAGGACAGTACAAATACGATGCCTTCATCTCTTATAATTCTGCAGATGAGAAATGGGTGATGAATCAGTTGCTGCCAAATCTTGAAGGGAAGGATTCCCCATTACATCTCTGTCTCCATCACCGTGACTTTGATCTAGGTCGGGATATTGTGGACAACATTGTGGATGCAGTTTATGCAAGTCGCAAAACACTTTGTGTGGTGAGCCAATGCTACCTCCACAGTGAATGGTGCTCTTTGGAGATCCAGCTAGCTAGCTACCGCCTCTTCAATGAGTTTCAAGATGTGTTGCTACTCGTCTTCCTGGAACCCATCCCAGAAAGGCAGCTGTCAGTCTTCCACCGTATGAGGAAGGTCATGCTTAAGAAGACCTATTTGCAATGGCCAGGGCCTGACTGCTCCAACCCTGTCCAGGCTTAGGAACTATTCTGGAGCAAACTGCGAAAGGCACTGAGAAGTACCACCACTAGTCACCAGGGAGAAGAAGTGTAGGAAAATAAGTATGCAGACAATCAGCAGACAATGAAATATGCATCAATTTTCAATGACGCATGCACAAGTTCAGAGGGAATGGAATGCATTGCCAAATAAGCAATATACATCTTGTAGAATTTAAAGACCATTAAAAAAACAACATTTAAAAGGAACTTAAAGCTTTAGAGATTTTCCATTTGTATCCTTGCATGTATGTACATAGTATGCCTTAAGGTTCCATTACAGATATCAATAGACATGATAAAAGTAGCATGCAATAATTTTTGTATGATGTGATTTTAGGGAAATTCATAACCATAATTGTTTTTAAATCCTTATTATTTTCTATTGACCTCCAAGTAATTTCTAGTAAATTAATTACTTATAATAGGGACAGGAATTATCTAGATCTGTGGTCTCCAGCCCTGGTTGAGAGTCCTATGGAAATCCCATGTTATTTAAGAGAGACAAAAACAACTGCAAATATTTCTAAATAATTTTTTAATATAGACATTAACTTTTTCATAGGCATCAAGGGTAAAAAAATAAACTACCTGATACACGTATGATTATTGCTATTGCTTGTCACTATATATTATGCAATGAGACTTTCTTTGGGAGAAAAGTAAAGCGAAGCAAATGCAGCGGGGGGAAAAAGCAAATGCAGGGGGGAAAAAAGTATGCATAAGTATACTAATTTTAAAAATAATAGTAAGATATATTCTATTTATTTTAAATACATTAAATATATATTTATTAATATATTCCTCTTCAAGCTTGTATTTGCTAGATTCTCTCAAGTAAATGAAAATTTTGGTTATTAAAAGGATTGTTTATTACACACATGTAAAATGGCTACTGAAGAAATGTGTTGTCAAATAAGGATTGTAAAGACTAACGTCCCATAAATCATAATATGTTTCAGGTTATGGTGACTGATATGTCTAACATTGGCTTCTCAGCAGACCCAGTGGTCCATTTATGTATTTCCCACAGAATAACGAATAAGATCAATAGAGCCTCATTCGGGGAAAGGCCCAGCCTTCTGGACTAGAGTAAAGGGTATAGGGTGGTACTGGTGGGGAGAGCATGCTCTCTAACAACTCAGAGGGAGGATAATATGCAAGGTCATTTCTGTTAAACCTAGGTGTTGGAGCAGGGTGCTGAGAAGAATAGTAGGGCCGGAGGTGAAGACTTTTTAGAGAATGGTGGAAGGGAGGGCTTTCATTCAAATATCTTGACTCAGAGACACGTGGAAGCTGTGGCCAATGCATAATGTTGTTTGGGTCTTCCATTGTAGAACTGCACTGCAAAAAAGGCTGTCTGGTTCTCTCCATAGTTTTTGGCTGTCTTGAAAAGCGCAGATCATTGTCAAACATCCATTTCTCCTCCCCAGAAGTTGCTGTCACTGTTTCCTTAGTTAATGGATTACCCCAGGGCAGATGAAACCCTGTTTGTGATTCCCAGACAGGGGTTGTTAGGTTGGCAGGTGATTCAATAAAGGGCTTGAAATCCATAAGAAATGGGGGGGAGCAGGCTCTCAGAGGGTGCGCTGAGAGATCATCAGTTTCCTTTATACTGAGGCTTGATTTATACTGAATTGCCTAGGCAAAGACAAACAAGTACTACTCATCGGTACGTGCCAATTTTTTAAAAATAGTTGCAGAAACAAGCATTAATGTAATACTTCACATTCAAGTGGTCTACCGCATTGTGAAACAAAATAATCTCAATTAAACTGACAAGGATAAAAACAAGATCAATTTTAAACGCAGGTATCAGATTCCAACAGAACCATTAAAGAAACAACAAATTAAAGCTGTCCATCCTTGGTCAGAGTAAGTGCGTAATATTATGGTTGTGAAAGGAGGCATGTCTTACCAAGTCTCTGCCATGAGGTGGCTTAGCGAAGCGCTGTGGTTCCACTTTCTGGGGGTACTTTTGTTTCCTTCTCCTCTTTTGTGGATTTGACTTGAGCGAGCTAGGTAAAGGTTGCTCAAAGTCTGGGACTTTTTCTGGGCCCCTGGTTTGGATGTCACTACTAGAGTCTAAATGACACAGTAAGGTAGCTAGGTTAGGTACCAAACTAATACCAATAACTTAAAAAAAACATCTCTGGCTGACTTTCTCCATTCTCAGCCAAGTAATAAATGCATTATAAGTGTTATAATCTTTTGTTCTTAATAACTTAGCTTTGAATGTGTTGTGCTATTTTCTAAATATACTCAGCTTATGTCCTACCTGTCCATCGCTCATCTCTGCCTGTCTGTCCATCAGTACAGTCTCTGTCTGTCAGTCTAGGATTGTACAAAAGGCAATGCTGTACTTTAAGGAGGTTCCCTTGGAGTTCAGGGCCATGCCTCTCCTTCAGGGCCTGCAGCAGCACCTCCCTGGTCTCGGCTAGTAAGCACCTCCTGCGCCGTAGAGGCAGCTTGAGTGTCTGACACAGACGTGAAACTACAGAGGCCACAGGCGCAGTAACACATATTTCAGGTTCTTCCTGCACACTTGTCTTTGTGGCTTCACAGCTCACAGCTCCCATAGATGGGTCAGACTTGGATAATTTAGGATTAGGTTCACCTGGCTTAAAATTATTGTTTAAGGGTTCAGTGTCTTTTGGAGGGTGTTGTGGGGTGAAGACTGAAGCAAAGGTCTTCTCCTTTATTTCAGTACACTGTTTTTCCTTGACCCCAGCTATTAACTTCTTACTTTTGTTTGCAAGCTCTCTTCTGGAACTGCTGGTGGATGACTGAAGAATATGTTCATTTTCAGATGACTGAGAAGAGAAACATCTTCTATCTCTCTTCTTCTGTCCTGGCATTGTACATGGGCCCTTACCTCTAGCATTACTCTGAGGTAAATAACCAGCTCCCTCTCCAGACTCTTCAATATATAATTGGTTTGGTGTGCTTACATTTACCACATCATCGACGGATTCCCCTGAGGTGTGAGCAGTGTTCAATCTAGACAAGCTAACACTGAGCTGACCTGTCTTTGCATTACTCTGTGTGTTTCTATCTCTGCCTTGCTTGTTTTTCTTACTAGTACTGAAAATATAGCTTTGACATGCACAGGGCTTGGGACCTGGCGACAAGTGGTGACAAGAGGGGAGGTCAACAGTATTACTGTTGTTTCTGCCTTTACTTCGGACTTCTTCTCTTTGGCCTCGATTTGTGTTACTCTGATCACTTAACAGTCGCTCAATATCAACAGACTTGACCTCGTGGTTAAATAGGCCACGGTGTCCAATCAAACGACTGCCAGTTATGATGCATGGCTCCTGCACAGGGATAACACGGGCAAAATTAGTCTCTCTTGCCAGTGAATGCCTTGGGCGGCTGTTACAGCAACTGGGAGGCTTGCTTTTGCATTCACCATGGTGGCGATGGTGCTGCTTGCTCTCATGTCTTTTCCAGCCTCTAAGCTGGGCCCTCTCCTTGTGTGTCTTGAGCCGTTTTACCTTTAAGGTCCTGCCTGTCTTCATGCCAAGGTTCACAACTGAGGTAGAGTCTTGGGTGGCTTTGACTGACAGACTGCAGCAGTCTCCTTGAAGGTTGAAATGCTTGTTAAAAACAGGCAGCATATTCCGCCTGTCCGTCTTAGCTCTACCATGCCGATGGCTCGCCATGACTTGGGTACTAAGAACCAAAAAATAAAAGAAACATACTACATCTCTTTCAAACTCTTTTTTTTTTAACCTGAACCTAATGAATGCTGGAGTTAATTAAGACACACAATGACAACCGTTTAGATTGGTGTTAATAGGCATACATTAATAGAGCTTCATGGTCACATGTCAATTCATCTTTAACTACAGGTTGATCATCACATACTTATTTAACTAATAACTATAGTGTCCTAACATTTAGATATTTATAATTATGATCACACTATGGGAAAGAATTTTTAGGGAAAAAAATACTTCCGACATAGCTCTTTAATTAAACTATTCCCTTGCCGTAATATATATTAATACGAAATCGGACTTAAGTTAAAATTACTCTTGCTTTCGAATTCACTTCACCGACTACGATGTATACGAACAAACTATTTTGTTTTAAATCGGTTGCTAGGTTACAAAAAATAATTTATTTTACGTTTTCAACTCCAAGTGGGGGTTTTCTGTTAACACAACATGTTAAAGTTATCGAACTTCGTTTTGATATTTAAACGCTTTGACTGTAATAGTTGATTTTGAAGTTTGTGGAATATGTAATAGAATAGTTGACTCTTTTTATTTTATTTTTTTACCAGACACATTAAGTACTTACTACGAGTTCTTTCCTGAAAGAAAAAAAAAGCTTATACATGGTAAAAACCCTTGCAACGGCACTAACACTAATTGGCTAGTCACACACCTGAGTTTTGCAGTCTTAACTAAGCAGAAACTGTTCGACACAAAATCGTATTCAGATTTATCATAAATGATGTCACGGAAAAAGAGAATTTAAATGCAATTATTACAAATTAACAAATAAATAAATTAATTAATTAAAATAAATATAAATAAATTACAAATTCTATTTGTAAAAATGTACTACAAGTATAACACATTGTTTTTGATAAGCTAATGACCTAAGCGATTTTTACAAGTTTCTATACACTTTTACTTTTTTTGCGAAAATCTACATTTTAACATTAATCATTTGTACAGCTCTTCTGAAAATACGACACGTGTTACTTGTATCGTTATTGTGTTTTAAAGTGGCTTATTATAGTATGTGCAGACAAAATTCACCCACTCCGACTAGACTGCTGTCTCCGGGAAACGTTATTAAGCAGTGGCTCCTAAAGAGGACCTTACTGCGCGTGACTATAACTACATATTTTAAAATGGCTAAGGAGGAACCAATTCCTGTTTTAAATAATTCTATAATATTTTAACAAGCGCAAAAATCACGCTTTTATTAGCTTGTTGACAAAAATGTGTACAATTCTGAGGAATAAGGACGCAAAACACGTAACTCCCATTCACTTCCCTTTGAACCCGCAAACCATTGTTGGAAGATTCCAAATTTTGGCAATTGCAGGGGACTGAATGAAACAACAAAATATTTTAAAAGTAAATATGAACATTTTATGCTATGTAAGTTAATTTAGAAATGTATTAGTTAACTAAAGTATTTAAATACAATATTATTTAAAGTATTTTTGTATGAATGGCTCACAATATACATACACTGTTGTAATGCAACACATGCTTGTAAATGGTATATGCAGATATGTGTGTTTGAATTGGTTACTATTTCCCGTAAACTATTCCTGACTGAAGCGGAGGTAATGTTTCTGGCTGGGAGTGTTTCACGTTATTTGATTAATTCAGCAGGTCTAGTTAAGTATCGTCTCCGTAATGAGACGAGTTTAGAAAAGTAAAAAATAGCTCTGCATTGAAAGCATCTGAGATCGTGTCACAAATTATGTTTCGTATCATTAGCCATCTGAAACTAGCTGTTGTCATATCGACGTATAAATACGCTTTCAGTATTATTCTATTCCAATTGTGATAATAATAATGATAGTATATTGTTATGGTCAGCGAGAGTTTTGGGAAAGTATTTAAGAAAGCATTGTCAATATTCGCTTAACTGTACCTATTGGTGCTAGCGATTATTTTGGTAGCGGCCCTTGAGTGATTAAAAAAAAAAAGGATATTATTAATCTAATGACCATTATTATAAAATACATTATATATTTGCTAGTTGTTTGTAACCAATTGACAACAGGCTATTACAGGTTGTTTTTTAGTGGTGAATTAATTTGTATTTCAGACACAGCTATGAGCACTGACGATTCAAACCCAGCTTCTACGCCAACTCCTTGCATAGACAACCAGGGAGATGGACGCTGGATGTCACTGGTGGGTGTGTGACTGTTGCAGTCGTTTTTCGATATTTAATATATGCCTAAATGGAAAACTATTGCAAGGACTAAGGATTTAAAAATTTGTTTTAATTTTGAATAACTATTTTTAAGGTTCTTGGTTTTTTGTTTTAATTTAGATTAAAATGGAACATATTTTGTAAATTACGGAAAACTAAAAATCATCCAATATGGTCATGGCCAGACGTATGTTAAAAGAAATTACGTCTATAGGTTAGTTCGGTGCTTCTGAATCCAAAAACCTAAGAATAATATGTACTGATTCTAAACAATTATATTTTGCCGTGTAGTCCTTTAAAAAACAACAACAATAACAAATTGTTATTCCTTTCACTGTAGCATAACCGATTTGTAGCAGACAGTAAGGATAAGGAGCCTGATGTCCTGTTTGTGGGAGACTCCCTGGTTCAACTCCTCCACCAGTTTGAGGTTACATTTGCTTTCCTGGGATTTTTTTTAACTGCAGACCAACTGATCACTTTCAGTTTATACTGTATTTAGATTTTAGTTGTAATAATGGGTGTAATGGTGATCTCTTTTCCTTAAAATACTTTGTCTGTAATTAATTAATTAATATTATAAGTTAAATGTTTATATCTATTTGTCATGAAAGATGTGTATGTGTCACAAAGTTTTTTGGTTGTATCGGAATGTTCATATCCCTTTCCAATACCATAGATTTGTGTTGCTAACAGGTGTGGCGAGAACTATTTTCCCCCCTCCATGCTCTAAATTTTGGAGTAGGCGGTGATGCCACGCAGCATATCCTCTGGAGGCTAAGCAATGGAGAACTGGACGATATTAGGCCAAAGGTATGGTAACTAGTCTAGCACATGGGTGGAAAACATTCTTCTGAGCAGCTTTTTTTCCCCCCACAGAAACTGAAAATGTTGTAAGACCTTAGATGATGTGACGTTTCTCAAACATAACTGCATAAAGACAACCCAATATAACAAACCAGTCCTAACTTATCATTCTCTCTTCTAGGTTGTGGTGCTGTGGGTGGGCACCAATAATCACGGTCACACTCCTGAGCAGATATGTGAGGGCATCATCACCATCGTTCAGCTCATCAGCAAGAAACTACCCCATGCTCACACTCTCATACTGGTCGGTCAAAATTATGCTTTTTATTTACATATTGCTATTATATACACACTGGAAATTATTTTACAACTTTAATAAATTTGACGTATGTCAAAATTGATCAAATTACATTTGGATGAAATTAAGCAGGAACTCTAATTGAACTCTAAAGAGTTATTTGAGAGCCCAGACCCCCGAATAGAAAGGAGGGCCTATCCAGGAAGAAAAAATGCTATTTATTTGTGCATTCCTTGCTGCTGTCTTCTCAAGTTAAGAAATAATGGATCACACAGTACATTTTTTTTTTTTATGTAAACATTTTAATTTAAGTCCTTAATATAATTCACGTGGTTTCTATATACAATAAATTGGTTCTTTAAATACCCCATGTTTAAGACCTGTAATATAGCATCCAGTGGTTTAGAGTTTGATTATACAGTCTACAGTGGATTAATTGTATTGTGCTGTCTAGGTGTGTCATGTTATGATTTCCCTTTTTTCTCCTGTGTCCTTCAGGGCTTGCTACCCCGGGGCAAGGGACCCAACCCTCTTCGGGTGAGAAACGCCCTGGTAAATGAGCTGGTCCAGCAGGCCATACCCTCCTTGCCCCGGGCCTCTTACCTCTCGGTGGACCGCGGCTTCGTGCAACCAGATGGCAGTATCTCCCACCAGGATATGTATGACTACTTGCATCTCACCCCACAGGCCTATCAGGATGTGTGTAAGCCCCTGCATGCAGCCATCAAGCGTCTGCTTGAGAACCCAGGGGAGAACTGAAATCCCCAGACTGAGCACTGACGGATAAAAAAGGATATCAGATGCACTGTGTAGTGGTTTGTTTGTTGTAGCACTCTTTAAGAGGTGCAGAGGGAATGACTGACTGCCTGGTCCACACAGCCCTACGCAGACTGAAGAGATAGTCTTAGGCTCTTTAACTCTGCATCCAATATTAATATGGTTTAATGTGCACTGCTATTAAATGTTAGTTAAAAGGACAAGAGCTTGCTTCTCTCCTGCCGATCGTAAGGATTTTGCACACTGTGACACATTCCTTAATTGAAATATGTTGTTGTCTCATTGTTTTTCAAACATTTCAACCCAGTAGGTAGGTTGGTGCAACATCTTTTAGACTTACTGACTAAAGTTGAGTTACACTGAGAATTTGTCAGATAGGAAAATAATTTGATTAAGAAATAAGTAAGGTTGAAAGGTCTTGGGGAGATACCCACAGATGGAAAAAAAACATACACACAATGAATGTCAGAGTATTTATCATTGTTTTTTTTGTTGAATGTTTGATTTCTTTGTAAGGGTTATTGTTTTTATTCATGATGCTATTTACTAATGCTGAAAGTTAAACTTTAATGTTGCAATGAATGTTGGCTTGTTAGTAAATTTTTTTGTCTGTCTTAGGCTCGTTCACAAATGGTAATGGTGAACCGTGACTTTGCCTATGCCTTTAATCTCCTAATGTTAAGGCGGTATTGGTTCAAGGTGGGACATTTGTGCATGTGGCAAGGCGGTAGACTGTGATATCATTTTGGTTTTCCATGCAATGAGTGGGGGCTAGACTCGCTGGTTCTATAAGTTATCTATTCTCTATGCTATGTGTAAAGTCCTGTCGCTGGGGGGGGGGGCTCAGATGTGTAAATACGGATGGCTGAGATTAATACTTTGCCTGTCAGTTAGACTTAGTAATTGCTGTAATGATCTTAATGGCTACTGGAAGCCATTGATGAACCTACAAAAATATAATGGTCTGTATTAAAACCAGTGAAACATAAAGTGTATAAGTGATTTTGTTGTAGAGAAAGGGCACATTTGACTCGCATTTTAAAGCTGCTTTTTTATGTAGTTTGTACTGAATACAAGAGCTGTTTTATGCCCAGGAGAACACAGTTTGTGAATCTTACCATTTATAATTTACATACACCCAATTACACACATTGGTATTTACTGAAGCAATTCAGTGTAAGGGATTTTCTCAAGGATACAACAGCTACGGTGGGACACAAGTTATAACTCTGTCACCTTAACCACTACACCACCAGCTGCCAAGTGCAAGGGCAATGCCAAGTTTGTGATTCACACTGCATACATATTTATTTAATCTAACCACAAACTATTTTGAGGTTGTTTTACATTGAGCCCTGTGACCGTGCTGCCACAGAGAGCCTCTGTACTCTAAGACATTATGACTGCACAGACACTGGATTAGACAACAGTTCAGAATCCTGTTGCTATTGGTGATGACCCTAATCGGTTCACAAGCATTCTCACACTGCCTGCTTTGAACATGGTCAGGCTTGTGCTTACTGTTATGATGTGATGCTATCTCTGCAGGAGAAAAGGGGATGGTAGCACACAGTCTCCAGCTCCTTTTTAGTTTTTCCAACAGTGCTTTGCCAGCTATCACAGTCAATTGTTTGGGTCAGTTGCATGATCAAGATTGAAACTCTGCCTCATTATATACAGTATCTCACAAAAGTGAGTACACCCCTCACATTTTTGTAAATATTTGATTATATCTTTTCATGTGACAAC
>JAOYSI010001353.1:14672-32983 GCA_025775065.1 Hiodon alosoides | reverse complement strand
AAATAACATGCTACCGAACTGATTCCACAGGTGGTTTTCAATACTGAGTAAAGCCCAGGCGAGGCGTGGAAGCTCTGTGTGTGTGTGTGTGTGTGTGGCTGCTATAAATGGTTTAGGGGAGGGCCAGAACATGACGTGTATTTGCTCAGCCACTGCCCCCTGTCCAGGCCCTTTGCTGTAACAGGTAACGTTGGAGGAGTCGAACTTCGCTGTCACGCACACGCCCTGCCAGCAAGTTCCATTGAGTCACCGTTTATCTGCCACACATAACTTCCCACGGGGCCGTCAGCGTAGCGTTGGTCTGAACTGTGGATGCACAGACCTAAACGCCAGCCACCTCTTCCTTTTCAAACAGGACAACGTTAACGTCTTCCTGAAGGCTTGCGGGAAGCTGGGATTGAAAGAAGCACAACTGTTCCATCCGGGAGACCTGCAGGATCTGTCGACCAGAGTCACCGTCAAGTAAGTCTGAATCCAGTTCAGTGGTCAGGCTTTGCTTGAAGATATCCGCCAACCAATAATCACGAGGCTAATGTAAGGCTGTGTTTGATGACCACAGATTTACAGTTTTATCGCTTTATTTTCCCTAATTGGACAGTCCCAACGGTTTGCGGCTTAGGAAACGAATCAACGTTTTGGTATTCTAGAATACATGGGCAGTAGTGTAGTTTCTGTTCATTGGCCAACAGTCTTGGCTTTCCTTAATCATTGATCTGAATTGCTTGTAGCTAATGAGGCACTGCGTTGGAGGGCATGCTAGCAGTTTTGATTGTGAGAAAGGGGTTTGTTTCAGTTTATGGGTTTGTTTGCTTTGCCTTCTTGTCTCCAACAAAGTGTTTTATTGTATTTTTCCCTTTGGAACGTGGGAAATCATGTTTGTAGGGTGCGTGTTTGGAAGGATTTGGAAACTTATTGCTAATTCCTGCCCCGATATTTTCAATATGTTTGTTCAGTTATTTTAGGAGAGTAATTGTATGGGTTTAATATTACATTACCAAATTTTTTTTCTGCCCGTTCTGTATGTTGCAAGGAATAAGGTATGAAAAGTGCAGTTTATTGCATTTTATGATTGACTCAGAGGTGTTTTAACGCAACTGTAAACCACGGTGACGTGTTGATATTTTGATAGCAGTAACGCGTTACAATGTGCCAACTGAAGATGTGCAAATGGATCCCAGTTACGTATCTGATAACGCCATGCAATTGGTGGTTTTCTTTCCTTTGTCGTGTCTTCAGTGAAACTGGCTCTGCCGTCCGTGGCACAGCCACGAGCACAAGTCAAACAATGGTTCAGCTAGTCTCGGGCAGTTTCTACACCACACCCTTCCAGTCCCTAGCAACTGTGGAGGCCAATGCGATCGAATGGGTCCAGACTGTTCCCTGGGGGTGGTAAACAGGCCGTTGCCACACTGAGAGACGCAGCCCGCCGCAGGTCCCGGCTTTGGCATTCGCGCGGGGGCTGAGGCGCAGGGTGGCTTACTGGCACTAATTTTAGAAATGGAAGGATTCTTTTTTGTCTTTGGATCGAACGGAATGGTGACATGACCCCAGAGAGTCATGAGACTGCAGAGAACCCGTTCCCTTCCGAAACACAAATAGTTTGTGCCTGGCGATGGTTTAGTTATTTTTGCGTTTGAGCGGCATTTCGACAACGCATTTGGCACTTGTATTTTGACCCGCGCGCTTGAACTCATAGGTTCACGTTGGTGTACAACAGAGTACCAGTTTGGAAATGGGCTTTAGGGAAAGGCTCAGAACAATCTCAAATATCCTCATTAAGAAACAACATGCTGTGTCTGCATTATCAAAGTGCACACAGCAGTTAATAATTATTTAATGTGACATGATCTGTATGTTTCTAAATGTACGTAAGGTTGCTGTTGAGCGCTTATCTTTGAGGAACTTAGATAATATGGACAAGTCTAAGTTCTGGTTTTCCAGGTTTGATTTAAGGCCTGAATAAACATTATAACCTTTCAAATTTGCCCAGTTATTGGAGTATCCTAAATTAGTGTGTTGGAGGTAAAAACGGCTGCCTCTATGATTTTCCCAGGCGTGACATCCTGAATAATAGGTTTCACGCAAAGGGGCCGTTTTCTCCAGAAACAATGACTGTGTTTTCCGCTTTAGTCATCAGACAAGTTGGGCTGTCTCTAACGGAGACTTTTACATCCCCTCAGTCTGCTCCTTTTACTCCCCAGTGTCTCGCTTGGGGTGTGTGTGGTGTCCAGGGACCTCCAATTTCTCTGACCTGATTTCTGTGATTGATTAATTCTATTCTTTGTTATAGTCGCGCAATGTGGCCTTTTGAGCTAGGCGTGGTGTGGTCAGGTTGGCACAAAGCAATGTTTCTTGAGATTGCACAATTTTATCAGTGTGATCTATTTTGGTGCAATCTTCTGAAGATTTCGATTGTGAAATGTGAGATGATGATGCTGACTCACGTTCAGGTATTTATGGAGAACCTCAGATTGTGCACCCAACTATAGCTCAGTAATTCGTTCGTTAATTTTCCAAAACCACTTACCCAGTTCAGGGCTACGGTGCTTAAAGTGACAGACGCAGTACGTGAGACATGGGACGTTAGTCCCTGACAGGGCAGATTGCTGTCCTCTGATAACTGTAGCACTACAGATAATATGCAATTCGTAGTGGTAGTTCTGTACACTATCAGTTAAACTACAGAAGGTCTCTTGTCCACATCCCTAGATGTATAGTTCTACAGCGATAAACTTTCAAGTAAAACTACAGAAGGACTGTTTTCCTAAATGTACAGCTGTACTACAAAAAACTGTCAGTTAAACTGAAGGCCTCTTCTTTGATTCAGCCTTTTTATTGACACTGAAACATTCTGCAGTCAGATGACTGTTGCAAATACATGTGCCTAAACAAGGGCATCAAATAGACTGAGTTTGGCACGGTATAGTTCCTTGTGAAATTCCTTACTGGCCAGTTGAGCAATTTAATTCAAACTGGTTTGTCATGATGATGGACAGTTCTTAATAAACACAGTGTCTCCTAGTGCCCCCCCCACCAACAACAATGTGTAGCCATGGGGTGGCAAAATGTAGTAAATTAGCAGAAATGTATTGACAAGCGGGAAAGAGCCACAGCTCGATTCTCAGAGCCACCGCTGCAATGTTGGGCGTCATGCTTAACATGGACTGCTTCAGGAAAACATCCAACTGTGTGAGAGGGTGAATCAGTTCCCGATACCGGTATCCACTGGCCAAACGGGGGAATTTTGTACTGAATTAGATTAGGAAAACATGTGGCTTTGGGCGACATAAAATTGAAATTTTTTAATTTGAAAACTATCAACAAGTGCTTAATCAAGTAATGTAATGATGATACAACAGAGTACAAATATTTTAATAGTGTAATTACATTTCTCTGCTTCAATTTGGTCATTGTTTAAATACTTAATCAGCATTCTGAAGCCTTAACAGAACTCGATTTCTCCTTTTGGAGTGGGAAGTGAAGGCGTATTTGCATTCTGGGAGTGCAGGACGATCTGACACTGTGGGTTAAAATGATATCGTCGCTAGTTCACTCGCGTGGTGTGACATGCTGAAAGGGTGATGATGCAGCCTTCACCATAAATTAGCTCATGCGTGACTGATATGGAAGTGGAGATTCCAGCCTCTCCCATTTTTCTCCTATGAGGACAGGCTGGAGCATCTGAAAGAGGTGTGTGTCGTTCCACCTTCAGTTAAAAGCAGCTTTACTTTAATTACACAGCATTACGGGGCTTATTGTGTGTGGGGTTTTTTTTGTTAATTTGATATAAATCACTTAAGTGATTTGGCCTACATGTTGCATCAACTCAGGAATGTGTGACAGTTTCTTAGCCCAAATAGCACACCAGCACGTATTTGTTGTGATCATGTCACAGTTAAGCACACCTTGCCTTTCATTTGGGAGGTGTTGGTCCTGTCTGGGCCGACTAGGTGATGGTTGGTTTGGACCAGGTCTCCCTCACGTCACATGACTCGACTAGGGCCAGCAGCTGTCATGGTTCTGCTTTTCAGACCTGACTCTGTTTTAGCGTCACTTGGATGTTGACGCTAGCCAGCCAGCAAATGCACTAGTACTGGTACTAATCTTTTAAATCTTTTTCAGAGTTGCAAGTATACAAAGTAATTTATATCTGAGCCAAATGAGATGGGGTTTGAATGACGTCGTAAAATATATTGACCAATAAAATGAGAACCGTTTTTTTTACCATGCTTCCATACCCAGGGGTGGGATAACCACTTTTTGGTTGATGGTATCTAACATGTGCAGATCACGTTGATTGTGATGTTGGCACCCTGGCCAGCTCTGCCAGGAGCCTGGGCCAGTACCAAGAACGCGGCCCGGGGCAGTTCTTTCCGAAGCTGGTTTTTCAAAATGTTGAGTTTGTCGAAACTCCTTTCCCCATCGCTGAATTCAAAAGGTGAGATCACTCGTTTCGTGTTTATTGCTTGTAGCATGTTGTTAGGAATAACAGAATCTATACTGGCTAATGGAACTGGCAGCTGCAATACTGGAGGTATTTGGTAACCAGGCTATAAAATTGTCAGTTACAGTACCGATACCTGTTGATACAAAGTCTGCGGTGATATATTACAGCTGTAGCTGCTGCGGTTTTGCTTGGACGTTTTGAAAAGGTATTTGATAAGAGAATGTGACTGATGGAAAGCTTGCTCGGGCTTGTGTATGGTCGTTTTACGGCCGAGTGCCTGAAGAGAGAGGACTTGTGTTGTCATATTGTGTAAAAAAAAAATCAACAAGCCTTGTACTTGTGTTGGAATGGGGCTGTACTCTACTGAGGTGTCACGCAGCGTCCACTCCATGCGTTAGTGGACATTCCCAAGCTTCTGTTGTCCTCACCCTCGAATGCACAGTAGGTGGCGCTATCGGTGTTTTTGGGCCATTTCTCCGGCCAAACCCATCGCCATAACACGCGTGTCTCTGGTGTAATACCTCTAGCGGCACTTTGTTTGGCTCAGACTGGGCGTTTCGGAGGGATGAAAGAGCTTATGAAATCCTCCCGAGTCGTATCAGCGGAGTGAAACTCCCGAGTGAACTTTGAATGTGCGCCTTCTGGGAAACGGAGAATGAAGCATTGTACTGTAAGGAGTGTTTGGACCTCCCTCCACAGATAGGCAAGGACAAGGAATGCTTTGAATATACAGCGTTGCTCTCCATTTGAATAAACATTAAAGGGTTTTTGTTGTTGTTGACCTGTGACCCGAGTGAGCCGATCGCTAAACTGATTTTATACATTCCAAATCAAGTGCAGGTGGTGCCAAATGTTTAGAAAATAACAATAATAATCTGGGCGTTCACCCCGTTTGTCATCCGTCTGATTTTCATCTTTCTTTGTTACAAGCTGTGATAACAGCCGAAAAAGTCATGGGGTTTATCATTTATGTTGGGAATATTCCAAAGTTTTATTGACATTAAATAAGTTGGGCTGCACCTGAAATGTTCCCCAAGTTTAGTGTACGTCAAAGAATCAATGAGTAATTCGTCTGTACTTTATCAATAATTGAAAAACTGCCTATTAAAAAATACCAATTTCATAACTATTTTACTGGACTTTTTAAACGACAAAAAAAAGTTCCCTGGTAATGACGATTAATTATATAACGTAAACAAAAACGGTGCTTGTTCACAAATAAATATGTTTACATTGTTTATTCGTATGCATATGGTCTAACAGCTGATTTAGTCAGAGCAAGCACCTGGCAGTATGGATTAGAATAGGCTCTTTGATCCTGTGGGCAATAACGACCCTCATAAATTTCCACTGGGTAACAAGGTTGGGGAAGAATTTTTCCAGCAGCAGCAGCAGCAGCAGCAGCAGCACAAATGCCGGCTTTGTTTCCATCATTTCTTTTATTGTGCTTATAAACCTGTGGAACTAGTAACTGCCTTAAGTTCACTTCATATGTAACAAGATTGCTTTTGTAAATCTCCAGCTGGATCCCTTCCGCCTGTCATCTTGCAGCGTTCAGTAACGTCTGAACCCTCTAGTCTCAGGCCAGTTAGTTGGGCCTCGAGGGGTGGTGAAGCCGGGAGAGCCATTGCACGGATTTCAGGCATCAGAACAGAATGTTCACACAGTCGCAGGGGGTGTTCCCAGCTTTTTACTAGTGTCCAGGAATGCTGGAACAACTGAACGCGAAAGGCTTCCCGGGCTGAGGCACGCGGGACGATTGTATTACCTCCCCGAACGGAGGAATGCGTTGCATGGAGACGGGCAGTGGCATCTCGCTCCGTCTCATCGGGGCGTGGCTCCTCGCGAGTGCCGGGCCTGCTCAGAGCTTGGGCAGATTAGAGCCGACCCAGACGGATTCCTCAGGACAGCGATGGCGTGCCTCGCTGTCTGCAGGCCTTTGTTCCACCTCAGCTCTGAATTGTTCCTTTTGAAGGCCTTATTTGAGTTCACCTGCCATTTTTAGATGCAAATCGGGTGCTAGTTGGTGCTGCAGACCTTGAGGACCGGGATTGGCTACTACTGGAATACAGATGGCCAATAGGAGAGGGTGTTTGTTACTGGAGAGAACCGGCTTCGCGTGAATAGCCGTTATGTGACACTTTCCAAGTTAAGCTCCTAACACCATATATGACCTTTAACTTCTCCCTTTCTAGGACTAATAACTTTTTATGGCCTTGCTAGGCATTTAAAATCCCTGCCCTGTCAAAGAAATGTGTGTGTGCGTGTGTGTCTCTATATGGTGACAAATCAGTAGGACGTTGTTGGCTAGTGCCTGCAGGTTTGATCAGGTCCCTTCAGTTAGTGGCCTGTGCTATGGGAGAGAGTCGGACTGGGAACCGGGGGTCATGTCGGGTCTCGTAATCCCGCACGCCGCCCATAGGGGCAGCGTTCCGCGGCGGTACTGCCCGTTGGAGTTTCCTGTGACTGGCAGCTGCCACGAGCGGCCAGTCTCCTGTGTGAAGGGAGAGGAATGCAGTGGTACAGTGGGCGCGCGAGCGAGCGAGCGAGCCCTCTGACGCTGACGGCAGGACCTTTTGTGCAGCGTGGGGGGAGCCTGGCCGCAGGGACTGCGTTAGCGCTTTCTAGCTTTTTCAGGGTGGCGGGAGGGGGCCAGAGATGTGGACATGCCTGCTGCTCTTGTTCCCAGGCTGTGAGTGATTGCACACTTCTTCTCTCTTCCCTTTCAGGCACGAAGAGACCAACAGGAGGCTAAAAAATGTAAGTGGAAATCCTACTGTTTGTTTCCAAATGCTTTAGTGCATGAAATGGTGTTTTGCCACAGAGTCAGAGTTCCTTCTGACTCTGTCAAGCTGTGATATGGCTGTATACGAAACCAAACGCTGTTATTATTTTTGTCTGCTGTTTGGAAAATAAGAGAATGCGTTATTTTGGGCGACCGGACATGAGTGTGAAGAAATTCAGAGTGAGGAAAAAGCCATGTTGAACATCAGGGAAATGTTCTACATTAAGAGGTTGGGAAGAAAAACCACCACTAAGAAAATGTCAAAGATGCCATCGTTTATCCACAACAGTGTGCCAGATTACGTGGAAACGCACAAAATGCTTTTTTATATTCGCACCAGATACTGCTGCTTGTGTGTGGGTTTCTTTAACGCCAATCAAGTTTTGTAACTGGTCAGCATGTTGCATGACCAGAGTGTTCTGGATCAAGCGGTAAACAAAAGCCTATGAGCTGAAAGAAAACATTTTTGTGGCCGTGCCACAAACATTTGTACGGAAACTATTCAGAGCTATCTAGAATAAAACCAGCTAAAAAACATAGCCTCACAAGCTAACACAGACTTGTAAATGCCTTCAACAGAGCAGGTAGCCCGATTCTCTTTTAGCTTGGTCATTTCTGCAGTAAAGCTGTATCATATCCGCTCAGGCAGTCAAAAAAACTAAAATAACCCTGCATCAGTTTTTATTTCTCTGAATCTATTTTCTCAATCTGGGAATTCAATCTTACGGAATGATTACTCCTCCCTGACCAGAAACTTGTTTCGGGCCAAAATTGTGAGCAAATCCCACCCTGTGTATATTTCTCCACAGAATAAGTGCGTGTGTTCATCTTCTCGTTTAGGTTTTAATTACCATTTACTGGCTGGGTAGAAAAGCGCAGGCTGATCCAGTCTATGATGGACCTTACCTAAACCTGAGGGCGTTTGAAGGACTTTTGGGCATAGCACTTTCTAAGGTAGGCCATCAAATTGCACCGTCCTGTAGAATTTATAAATGCTGTACTAGCCAATATATCTTGGTCTGTTTTCAAGCACGTGAATCGTGACAAACATTTTACATGTGAAATGTAAAATCCAGGTGTGTAAAATCCTGTGGTGTTTAAAGTATTTCTGTTTGGTGCCAAAGAGTGTTTCTTTGGCACAAGAGATTAAATTGGAAAATACTTTCATTTGGGTGTTTTTAAGGCAATTTTCAATTTATTTGTCCATCTTTTATCTTGTATAATATGCTTTTTCTATTTGTCACAATACAAAATAAGGTTTTTATTGGAGTACTTGCCAAAATATCCTTTGAGAAGTCTTGTGTATGTGGATCGCCGCATTCGTCAGCGTTTCTGCTCTGCACTGCACTGCACTGCACTGCACTGCACTGCGTTTCTGTTCTCTTTTTCGTGGGATTTGCTGGACAGCTTGACGTTTTTAAACTCCCGGGACATGCACCAGAGAGATGGCAGGTATATAAATGGACTCTTTACTCCTGACCGCTGCGTTTCAGGCACTAGAAGATTCGACCGTCCCGAGAGGGAGCGTCCGAGACAGCGGGTTTGGTGACAGCTGGTACGCGGATAAAGAGGAGCTGTTCCCGCTGCAGTCCACACACAGGAGGGAGGACTCTCTGGACAGCTTGGACTCTGTGGAGTCTCGGACTCTGAGCATCTCCTCAGACGCTACTCTAAAAGGCAGCAGTGAGGGTGAGGGCTTCTACTGACCTGCGTGCTAGAGCTTTTCTCCTCCTAATTAGTTGGGGGAGGGGTGTTCCTGGTGGGACTCATCAGTGAGTGTGGGCTCAGTCACTCTAAATAACTTGCAGGCTTCATTTTCTCATGGGTATGTGGACAAAATCCAGTCTAATCTGTGAGTCATCACTGTAATTAGTAGGTTGAAAGTTACAAATGCCATAAAATGCAGGCTCTTCACGATGAGGGTTTGCCAGCCCCTGCTCGAGTCGGCCTATAGTTACTGCGTATCTGTGGGCTGTAAAAAAAGCCCGGGATGGCTTGTAATTAGAAGGCACATTGCAAGACCACCTTAGGCATGAGCTGTTTACTACTTTGCAGTTTCTGGGAGCTCAATAAACAGATCTTTCTATCGTAGTTGCCGATGGATATTCGCCCAAACAGTTGGATGAGTGAAACGGTAACCCTGATGCAGTAAGACTGAATGAAGAGGTTCGGTGTGTCCTCCTTGGTGACGGCTGGATTTTGATTGGCTGCGCAGTGACTCCTAGACGAGAACGATGAATGATTGCCATGACTTTTAGACTGTAGACGTTTGACCTCCGAATAACCTTCAGAGATTTTCTGTTGTTCAGGAATAGTGGATTTGTGTAAGGCCGCAGTCAGTCTGCACTCCCTCCTCCTCCTCCTCCAGTCTTCTTCGCTTCATCTCATTTTGGAAAGACTGCTTGCTTAGTTTATTTTTATCCAGGAATCTTTTAAAGTTTATTTGGCATGGCAATGGCAAATAGTGCTGGTGAGTATCTGATTTTGGAAATTATACTGTTGATGTAAGTACAACAGCACTTGAGTAGTCTAAGTAACTTTTAAAGTAGTCTCCTTAGCAAAGCAAATGAGGATTTGTGTTAATTTCTCCCTTTCATGCTTTTGTATTTAATTTCTAGACGGCTAACTCATACAATCCAATGCCTGATGCCCTCTAGTGGTTGATTAATAAACATTTTTTACTAAGAAAAAGAGAAGACCAATGTTGGCATTTAGCAGAAGGATGGACCTTATCGAGGTCAACTTTCATAGCTTGCAGTTCAGATATTGCTTGAAGCAATTTAGATACAGCATCTTTCTCCAGGGTAAAACAATTTCACTCGTGAGATTTGAACCTGTGACATTCTAGCCACTGGTACAGGTTCTTGCTGCGTTCTTACTTACTGGTTTCTTCTAGACTGGGATGGTGTTCATCATTTTAATGGCCGTTAATAGAACCTTTTAAATCTGCGTTTTCTTTTCGGGACCGTAGCCTGTTATTGTAAACAAGACACTTAGAGCTGGCCCACTTACGGCGGGGGAATGTGGCGTAATTCTGCAGGATTGCTGTGTCCGCTCGGAACACACCACACCGAGACATTCCTGAGTTTTTCACATTGGGTGGGAAATGAACACGCCCCGCTTGCACCTCCGCGGCGCCCCGTGCGCGCTTTTCTCCAGTGCAGCGTTGGACCGACGGCCCGGAAAGCCACTCACTCTGCCCGCTCCCCCTCCCTACCCCCAGGCTGCGGCAGCGACGCTGAGGCTGAGCTGGGATTCAGGATGGCCGAGAACAAGGACTCCCTGCAGTACCGCCGCTCCCTGGTCGTGGAGCCCAAGACCAGCATGCAGTTCAACCAGTTTCTCCCCAGCAAGGACAAGCCGTCGGGCTACGTCCCGGCGCCGCTGCGGCGGAAGCGCGCCGAGCGCCACGAGGATAACCGGAGGAGCTGGGCCAATCCCACCTACACTGAGGAGGACCGGACCATCACCAGGTAAAGCCCCGTCTGATGTGATTATTTACGGAGCGGTTTTCCTTTAACTGCAATCGGTATCCAAGTTGTTTTTGTCCCACTGCACAGACACTAAGCATTGTTCTTCCTGAGAGCTAACTTTTAACCTGCTTACATTCATTCCCATAGAAGAAAAGTAGAAAACTACTGCTTTGCCTGCTGGGTGAGACCTCCACTGTAGATCTGGGGAAGCGTTTCCTGTTGTAATAAGCTTGTTTTAATTCCGTTTTCATGCCATCGACTGGTTTCTGACAATTGGTTGACAGCAGGTCACTTCACTTCCACTGTTTTTGTTTTTTTTGTGTGCGGTTGTGACTGGTGGCCTCAGTGAAGGCAGGGCTGGTACAGGCCCCTCCCCTCAGAACGGGCGCAGCTCCCCACAGGCCGCCGCCCCCCTGCAGTGGGCGTATGAATACGAAAGCGAGAGCGGGTCGGACGTGGACCGGCCGGAGCCGGACCTAGAACTGGACGACTTAGCCAGCCGCAGGTTTCGTAGTCCCTCCCCAGTGGCCCCGGCCAACTACGCCGTGCCCATGAGCCCCAGGGTCCCGAGAGCCCCTCAGCCACTGGTCACTGTCTCTAACCCTCCGCAACAGACCCTGGCCTACCTCAGGTCAGACAACTGCAAGGAAAAAAAAAAAAAGCTCTTTGTTTGCCTGTCACTGAGAACCTACAGTCAGTCCATTCTAACCTGCGCGCTTCCACTAACCGTGTTTTGTTTGGTTTCGTTTGGTTTCGTTATTTCCGTTTGGTTTTTTTCCAAGCCCCAGCTATGGAAAAGTCTTTAGAATGTCGGACGACGTTTTGTTGCCCGTCTGAACCATGGACCCTGACTGGCTTAACATTTTAGTCTGCGTGGCGCTAACCCGGTGTGCGCGCCTGTGTATGAAAGGCTCGTGTGGACTCTCTGCTCTGTGTGTGGTGTACGAGAGAAGGGCGCCGGAGCTCACGCGATTGGCCGTCTCTCGAGCAGCAGCGCGTCCCCATCGCCCCCACCCAGCTTGAGGCTGGTGGCTGAGGACATCCCCCTGAGGGACCTGTATGACGATTCAGAGGAGGACGAGGACGAAGACGTGGGGTACGCCGACCCTGTTCAGGATGACCTCTATGCGCGCAAGGTGGGCCTGGTCCTCCAGCCGTCCACGAACGTGCCCTACGATAAGTTCCTGCCCAAGTTCTGGACGCCTGAAGAGGACGTGCACGTGCAAAAGATCAAGCTGGGGTCCCAGAGCAGGCCATGGTACAGGAAGATGCAGGGTTTCAGGTCTGTCTGAAGTTGTGGGGGACAGCGGGTAGTGGGGTTGTTCCGTTTAGTTTAGTCGCTCACTTTTTCAGTGTTTAAAACGCTGTGTCTGGGGAATGAAGTGATAACAAATATAGTATTTATACTATAAAAAAGTCTTCTCTGAGCTGTGTGTGTCTAGGTTGTGAGGATTGGGTTTCTGGTTTCTAGTTCTTGTTCAACGAATGCATGAAGTTCCGATCCCTCTCTCCTCATACTTCTGTTCACTTCCTGTTGGTTTTACATTGCGGTGGGCCTGGCTTTTCTGTTTTTCCTCTGGTGTCCTTCCCGTTCTTCTGACATTTTCTCTCTCTTCCGTCTGCAACCCACCCACCCCCCCTTCTCTCCCGGCTGTAGCCGAGCGAAGTCTGGCTCATCGTCAGAGGACTCTGACTGCGATGTCAGTCCGTGGCTCTGCGCAGCCACGCCTGCGCGCCCACAGTCTGACACACTCTCTAACCATCCACACGCCCCCGAAGGTCCCGCCCACCCCCGGCTGCTGACAGCTCAAAGGTCGAGATCGCTGCATGACTACCGGGGAACAGGAGCACCCTCCTAAGTGCAGAATTGCCCTAGCGCTTCTCAAAAACGAATGCCTTCCTTAAGACTGTCCTACAGTTGGATTCTATTCTAGTCTAACATATACTTTTTTTTTTTTTTTTTTGTTATATTGTGAATATAATTAGCTCCGGCAGTTATATTCATAATTATAAATGATTCAAGTTTGTTATTTTAAGCAAAATTTAAGTTTGTCAGGTGTGTGTGTGTTAAGTGCCGTATAACAATACTTCTTAAACGGCTAGTGGCTTTTTCATCCCTCAGTCTTTCAGACTCTTGGCTTTGCTCTGGTTCACTTTCATTTAAATCCTGCTCTGCTTTTCTCTCTTGTCCTGCCCATATTCCAGTCCTCACATGCAGCCCCACACAGTTTCACAAGCCCATTCCTACCCCCACCATACATACCCCCCTCATACACAGCCCAGGCGGGACCCCTCCGCCGGTCCCAGACTCATTCGGTGTGAGAGGGGCTCCTTTCTCGGACCGGAGTGCCCTGACGACCCCCGCGACGACCCCAGAAGCGTTCCACCGGACTTGGAGAACGACGACATGTTTGCGCGTCGCACCCGCGCCTTTCACGGCAGCACGCACTCGGGCGCGTCGAAGCGGGAGAGTCCGGTGAGCGCCAGGCCGGACGCTCCCCAAATCCGCATAGTCACCCAGCCCCGGCGGGGCGAGCCCGTGCTCCCGGACATAGAGCGAGACGACCTGCTCTTCCGGAAACTCAACCCCCCGCGCCCGGACCAGCCCCTCTCTGGAGCCCCGGACCGATTCAACGCCGTTCCCATCCCGGAGCCTTGGGCACTGCCCCCCAAACTCAGGCCCAACCTGCTGTGCATACCTTGTCCCCCCGCATCTGATGAGGAACCCGCCCCCGACAGGAAGGGGGAGGAGCACCCCAAAACCGACGACATGCTGATGAGGAAGCTGGGGGTGGGACACGCCTCCACAGCCACTCAGGCCACCCCCACTGTGCCTTCCTTCAGCAGCGAGGACGACATGCGCAAGTGGCAGGCCATCCGGGAAGCCGGTCGCCAGAGATACAAGAAGAGGCTAATGGTGGAGAGGTTAGGCTTTTGAACCCTAAGGAATGACCACCTCTTCTTCACCACGCATTTTCTCTATTGATTCCCCTTATGTTTTATTTGTGTGATCTAACCCACGGTTGGCCAGTGAAAAGCTTTATCATTACATTCGAGTGCCTTAAAAAAGACGCTAATACGTGTAGTGAATGCTGGAACCGTTGATGGATGATTAATTTACTCACTAATTGTTCTCATCAGTGTGACCCTCGCCATTTTCCCTCAACACGGACGGACGCTGAGCGAAACGGAAAAATCACATGGACCTCGAATGTGTTGATTCTTTTTGCTGCGATTGACAAACATTTCACACTAAATTCTGACAACGACTGAGGGGCAGTGCACATATCGCTGGGGCGCTCCCGTGGTATCATAGCTGCTCATAATAATGAAGCCGTTGGGTCAGCAACAGAGGCAAACTGTGGTGGTTGGCATAGAAACCGTTTCCCTGCCGTTCTCCGTCTTATCCAAAACGCATACAAAGCAAATTACTGAAGTACTCTGCAAATGGGATTGGATGCTACCTCTAAACATCTATAGAGCTCTACAATTATATTTTTTGACTAATTATATAATCTAAATACTCTATATTATTTATAAAGCAAGGCTAGTTTCAGCAATGCCCAGATAATGGGAATACATCTTGTATTTATCATTATTTATTTTATTTATTTATTTTTTTTTGCTCTGCTTAAGATTGCCCTTTCCCTGTGATATGAATTGTACTTGTGATAAATAAAAAAAAGAAATCACTCAACCATTTGGCGCGTGTATTTAAATGCATTTGGTAATGTTGCCTTTCAGACTTGCACCTACATTCAAGTTGGAACGTGTTAGGCTCCAGACTTATTCACACAGACTTGCAGAGATGGGGGTGCAGTGAACAAATTAAGGAGGTGTGGCTTAGACCCATGTATAGAGTGAGGGCCATATATAACTCCAGGCATTCGGCCGTGGATGGATTCTGGACCTCCCGTTCCTCTGTGTTGGAGAGACCACAGCGTATGAACAAAGTGATGTCATAGATTGGCATTGCCAATGCGCGTGGCATTTAAAGCAGTTGGTTGGAATTTCTCATTGCCGTGCATCTGAATGCTGCCGGCCGTCGCGCCCATTCAGCCAACTCATCCCAGTCTGGGTTAGTGTGTTTGAATAAGGCTCGCGTGCTACACGCACCACAGGAGACTGATTAAAAAAAGGTCAGATATTTAAATGGCCTTTCGTTTCATTTAGAGTTGATCTTGTACATTTCCCTTTCACTGATACAGATTTAAATGCAATGTATTCATGTAAATATTTAAGTTCAATGGTATCGTTTAGGTGTGGCAATCTGGTTCAGATCTTTCACTGAATTCTCCACCTAAAATGAGTTCATGTTGGCACCCAGTGTGGGTTGATATTTGTCTGTGATGACGCACAAAGTTTCAGGATTGGGATACATTCATCTGAAACACTGCTTTGTTCAAGAAAAGGAAAGTGAAACAATGAATGAGTTTTTTTTTTTTTTTTTTGCCTGGAATGGCCATTTACCCTAAGGTACTAACGATCACGAGGTTCCACCGATCATGTCACCCTTTACCCAAGTGTGCCTGTTTGAATCTAACCCCCTCATAGCCACCGAGTGAGAAAGGTCTATACGCTGTGACCTGGTTTGTCTGGTTCTCTTTGGTTCCCTAGACTGCTCCAAAAGCGATCGGGTAGCGAGGGGTGAGTCGATATCTCGTCCCGCGACGCCCTGCCTGTGCTGGTGTAGCTGTGCGCCCCGCCCCGCCCCGCTTTCTGCACCCAGTGCTGCTCCACTCACTCACTGCTAAGCGTTGAATGTGCTTTGGGTCCTGCTGGGGGGGTGCAGGCATTCGCTATTCCTAACAGTTTGGGAAACAAACCCCTGCAGTAAGCAAACGCGCGTGATGCATTGGCTAATCACTCAAGTTACTGATGTGTCAGGGCGGTTGGCCAATTATAGCATGTTTGGTCAGGACAAAGTCATTATTGACCCTGCAAGCTGTTTTTTTTGTTTGTTGTGCCTGGCTGTTTGTTTCGTCTGCGTTAGTTGCTCTGCAGTACTGGAGGTAAGTTGAGCTTGGATAAAAGGATTTAAACCCATGACTGGCTGTGAATCTCCCCTCCCTGGTAAATGTGCAGATGCTACCCAGCAAGCCTCCTTTTGCTTCATTGTGGCTTTTGTGTAATGCAGTTTTGTGTTTTTGTTTTTTCTCCTCTTGAATTTTATCGATATGCTCGATTTGAACTGAACCGAAAATGTTTTGAGTTTGTTGCAAGGTCCGTTGCGCTTAGATCTCATTTAAATGTCCTCCGATGTGAAAATGCTTTAACTTAGAATGTCTCATATAGCAGTGTTAAAGATGAAGGCAGAAGTTGTGATGGCCCAGCCAGGCTTCATAAATGAGGAATATTATTGCTGGATTTAAATAAATATTCACAATTGCCACTTTGCCCTAATTTGACAGTGTTCTAAATATCTGAATGAACCAAAAGAAATGCTTTCGATTAAATAATCTCATGTGTGTAAATAATCTCATCTCTCCGCTTTCCACGGCATGTTTCTGCCGTGGTTTAACCTTGCACGCGGTTGATGGCTTTAGTGAGAGGCCTGGTCCCGTTGGTGATTTCCTTGTCCTGAACGGGACACACAGTGTGACCACTTGAGCGCGCTCCTTATTAAAGCGTTTTTCCTCACACGGATGGCTGATGTGCCAGATGCTTGTATACTGTTAAAAGGTATTACCGGCTGGGACAGATGTAAGATCTTTTGTCTTCCGTGGATGTCCCAGGAGCAAGTCTGTGAGTGACATCCCCATGGACATACCAGGCCTGCAGCAGCTACGGTACGAGGACCTGCAGAGGATTCGCGCCAAGGTGAAGGAGAACGAGGACAGCTGGCAGGATGTGAGTGAGAGCCTCAAACAGACTCATCCTTCAAGGTGTGATCACTGCACTGCAGATGGGTAGCCCAGAAAGGGAACACGAGACGGGTACAAGAAGATATTAAACGTATGCAATAATGTACGTTTGGCCATGTTGTCAATTTGTCTATTAAGCTTCTGCCCAGGCGGGCCTAGGATTTATTCCCTCCCGTCAAGACTAAATGACTTGGTAAAAATCTGCTTTGCATGAGTTCAGAGGACATCGGTGTTCATTGAGCGAAGGTCCATTGTTTGCGAAGGGACAAAGTTCAGAGCTGGCCGGACTGTGTCCCTGCTTAAATCGGCTCAGTACTCATCAGATACCGCATCACATGTGCGTTGTAGATTATCGTACCCGGAATGTAGGGGCTCTGTGATGCAACATTTAGGTCACATTACGGCACTGATGCCCGTGGGACAAGAGGTGGGAGGAGCCAAATGTACAGAATTAGGACACCTGAAAATATAGTCCCCTCTCTGTCTCATTCCCCTCCCCTTCCCCCCCCATTACTGTGAGAGAGAGAGACCCAGAGAGAGAGAGACACGACCATGCTTCTCCGGCTGGAGGTTGAGCTTCTCGGCCGTTTGTCCTCAGGATCTGAACAAGTGGAAGAACCGTCGGCGGAGCGTCAACTCTGACATTGTGAAGAAGAAGGAGGAGCGGGAGCAGATCGAGCTGGTCACCGGCGGGAGCAGCACCAGGAGATCCAGGACCTTCAAGGAGATGCAGGAGGAGAGGTAAAGGCACGCCCAGCGAGGGTGGGGTAGAACTGCCCTGTACCCATTGGAGTTTGCCCTTGTGCAGCCAGAGCCTCCTTACAGGACAGTGGAGTTTTGTGTGTGTTATAATTAATTTAAATGCTAATATCGCCGTCGTCAAGGCACTTATTTATTGATCCTGAAGTCTTTTTCAATTGCGCTGATTATGAAATGAAGATTCATCAAAATTTGTTGTGCTAAGTTTGCGTGTGGGTGTTTGACTATCATTAAACCAGCTCTATCAAACAGAATGCCATCTCTGAATGCTATTGCAACATTTGTCTGTTTGCCTGTAGTAAAAGTGTAACCCAATAGTGGATCACCCCTCTCGGTTTCTCTCTGCAGGGAGGGCAAAGAACCAACAGTTCCCAGCAACAACAGTGACACCATCTTTTCCTCCAGTCAGGACCGCTTCTTCCAGCCCCCACAGCGCACCAAAAACCAGCTGGCCCGGAGCTACACCGTCGACACCCCCTACACGCGCGAAGGCCCGTCCGCGGCGGAGAAGAGCCGCGTTGTCGCCTTGTCATCTGACCGCTCCTACACCCCCACTTCCGCCGGACAGGCCAACCCCGTCAGCACCAGCACCAGTACCAGTCAGAGCGCCGCCATTCTAGCTCACCGGACCAGCAGCCTCCTGACCGATCCGAACAGCGCCAGCAACGCCAGTGAGACTGCCACCGCTCTCAGTCACCGGACCAGCAGCCTCCTGACCGATCCGAGCGGCGCCAGTGAGACCGCCACCACTCTCAGTCACCGGACCAGCAGCCTCCTGACCGATCCGAGCAGCGCCGGCAACGCCAGTGAGACCGCCACCGATCTCAGTTATCCGACCAGCAGCCTCCTAACCGATCCGAGGAGCGCCGGCAACGCCAGTGAGACCGCCACCGCTCTCAGTCACCGGACCAGCAGCCTCCTAACCGATCCGAGGAGCGCCGGCAACGCCAGTGAGACCGCCACCGCTCTCAGTCACCGGACCA
>JAOYSI010001352.1:0-15614 GCA_025775065.1 Hiodon alosoides | reverse complement strand
CAAAGGCAAAAGGATTAAAAGTGTAAAAAGGTGTTTCTAAGTGTGCAGAACATACACCTGGCTGACTGTGTGTGCCAACACGATAGACTGAAGAAGGATGGTGCCTTAAACTGGACCCTGCAGCGGTATTAACAGAGATTGTATTCCTCAGTAACCCATCCCTATGTCCTCAGGTTTTTAAGACCATTGCCTCATATTATCAGTGTATTTAGAGTAATTAGAGTTGTCTATGATACATAGAAGTATGAATACTTAAAATGCACTGTATGATGTTATATAAACCTCAGTGGATACCAAACTCCATATTAGAGGTTCAAATAATGGTGCTGCCACAGGCCTAAATTAATGATTTAATAAAAATTGTTTAAGTGAAAATTCACCAAAGTGAACCAAGGCTATACAATTGTAAGCTGTTCTGGATGAGTTCATCTGCTATAAATCCAAACAATTCTAAATTAATGTAACGTTATGACAGTTACCGGGAGAAACATTTATAATTTTATCCTGGTCAAGCATCTGGCAGTTTAATTGCAGTGGATCTCTGGCATCTTTTAATGATATATTATGCTGCAGAATGCAAAGGCATTTTAATGCATTTCTGGCTTTTTGCAGCAATATCTAATTTTCGGGATTTTTAAAACAGCGCTTTACTGGAGACCTCATTTGATTGAGGATGTAGAACCAGCTCATCCTGGCTTAATCCATTAAAATCAGCAATCGCATTTATGAATCCAGTCCTCCAAATCTATTTATGAAATTGAGACATATCAAAGCTCAGACATCAATTTAAGTGGAGATGTTTTGTTCAGCAATATGGATTATCTATGAATATATAATATCATACAAATTCTTTCAACCGTAAACCATAGAGGAGTGAGTCATTTTCCATTAAAGCTCACACAAAGTTCTCAGGTTACTAATAAATGATGCTTACTTTGGATCCTTTTATGTAAAAATATTCAACTGACATGAGAAAGGCATGGCGATATCCTATACAGTAGCAACTATATCACATATATGCAGGGCCTGGCAAAAGTATTCACACCCCAATATATGTTTCATTTTTTTAGTTTGCCGTTTTAAACGACCGTTCTCATTCATAACAGGGTTTATTTAGGACATTAAAGTAATGAATACTTTTTCAAGGCACTATATATAATAGGAACTTTAAATAGAATAGTCTCACAAAGTACTGTAGTTACACACTACTTTAATTGAGTTATTCTCTAAATTAAAAAAAAATTAAAACAGAAAATATTTAATTGAGAAGTAAAACATTTACTTTACGTCTTAAATGTCAAGTATGGATATACTGTAGTATGTTTTCGTTACCATGAGTACTGTATAAATGCTTCATAAAAATACAAATCATTAAGAAGTGCATGGACAGGTCTGCCCAAGTATTTCATACTGAAAACTGTATACATACATGTAACACTTTAATAAGAGAACCAAAGGGATCTGTCACATTTTAAAATTATATGATAAAACAAAAATGAAATATTGTACCTGATCTGCAGACACATGCTTGTTCCTAAATTAAGTTTATTCTCGTTGTTTGATATTTTTGTGTGCTTTATTTTGACAAAAGGGATTACGGTGAGTTAAGTTATCTACTGACCTGGCCCTCAACAATCCACTTGGAGATAGAGGTTTTCCCATCATCCCCTGCACGGAACTTTAGTGTGGCAGAACGAGGGCTTATGTTGGAGATAACGATGTTTGATGGAGGCCCAGGGAGTTCTGAATTTGAGACAATACACAAGGGAAAAGGTGTATGGCAATAATTCTAAAGAAATTCTAAAACAAAATTATTTACAAAACCAAGGGGTTAAGTTAAGAAGTCTAAAAAACACAGCAAGAAGAAGAAGCCTTTCACGTCATTTTGATTATTCCCAAAAACATATTTAGAGGTCAGCGCTAATGTAGTACAATGAACTCTGAGCAATAATTATTAATAAGCTTTTCAGAGCTTTCATTTTAAAATGCAAGGGAGCTAACCCAGTCTCCGCAGAACTGCTTCCCTTAAGTCACCACATAGCTTTGTGGCTCTCTGGTTCTCCCATAACTTGCAATTTCCAGTTTCTTTTTAAACAGGGATAATGGCATCAGCCTGGCATTAAGCCAAAACCGAGCATATATCATTTTGTAGAGACAAACATTATGCCTCCGAGCTAGTTAAAGCTAATGCTATTTCTCGGTAACGATTTTTGATTCATGTCCGGGAAAAAAACGGCGACTTATCGGCTCCCGTAAAGACAATGCCGGCTTAAAAGATCATTATTCATATTCATGCTGATCCGCGAGCAAAGCCGGGCACCGCTCTGTGCCAAATGTGGGCTCACTGAAAGGCACTTGAGCGAGGAGGTTTTTAGGGATAAACACGACTCTGATTCTGACTTGACTAAAACAAGACAGGGGGAGAAAGAAGGCAGTCGCGCTGACTAAATCACCGCAGCGGTCGGCGGAGAGAGTGAATATTAAAGGGTAAATGACAGAGATGCCCTTGTTGCTCTCCTGCTTTACAAGCTGCTCTGCATTGCGGGGGTAGGGGTGAGGGGCCAGGGCTCACCTGGAGGAACGCCAGAGGAGATGGTAGAGGAGGTGATGGCCCCCAGCCCGGCGTCCGTGGAGGCTGCCACTTCCAGAACGTAGGTGGTGAGGGATGTGAGGCCCGTCACCTTAAACTCCAGTGTGGTGTTGGACATGGTGCGCGACAGCCGAGATGAGTTGTTCCCCTGCACCTCCCAGGACACCGTGTAGCCTGTAGGAGAAAAGCAAGCACAGTTCAGCAAAATCCACAGACACTAATAAACAATGAAATGCAAGAACTGAAGGGACAACAATAAAAGTAGTTCAAAATTCAAGTAGTTCAAGAAAAAGCATGTCCTGTGTCTGAAAAGACCTGCCGTAAAAATACTGTTCTGAGTATTCTGTTCAGCTTCCTTACTTTTGATAAGGCCAAGCCCAACGAACAAAAAATCACACCATAAACAAAAAACAAAACTTTACTGTCCCTGCTGGCGGAAAACGGAAGTGCATTCTCATTGTTGCCTGTTACTTGAATTTTGCACACTGCTCCCAAACCCGTGTCAAACAAAGAATAATAACCGCCAGGGATTCTGTATAATTTTTTGTTTATCAGGACTGCGTTCTCCCTCACTCAGCAATGTTTCCAATCACATACTGTCCGTTTATATCTAGGCTCTCATACATCAATGTGTGCACTGAGAGACCCTGCAAGAAACAAGTAAGCCCAACAGTAGGAAGAAAAACCGTGGTGTGTACTGCTAATGATGGATAGTGTTAAAACCATTTAATTTTAATCTGCATTCAATTTCATTAATTTATTTGTATTGTGCCTCTCAGACTGCTGATGACTGCCGGATACCTTTTTCGCCTTGTGGGGAAAGAAAACAACAACATGGGTAACATTCAATAAATTGTGTTTGATTTCCAGTAGTGTTAGAGAGGCTGATGAATTGTTTATTAATGGTTACTTGTTTGGTTACTGCATGCAATCCATACACCGTTTCAGTCAGATTTTAGCCTTTTTACAGACTCATCAATTAAAAATATAGCGCTGCACAATACAAAAACTGAATTTTTGTGTATATAGCTGGCACTATCAGGCTAGCTAAAAATTTTTTTGAAAAAAACTAAATGAAGTTACAGGAACAGTTTTAAAATAAAAATATAACACATAAAATGCACCTATGCATGGAATGATACAATGTTAAACCAAATCAAAACAGGCAGGAACCTGATTTAATTTCATACATGGACAAAAAAATCCAATATGCAATGAATCATTCCGAGACAGATGAAAGACACTATTACTGAAATCCACAAAATCCTTGCAGGAAGAAAGATACAGGAGCTAATTATTTGTGATTCAATGCTTACACAACTTCATCAATTCCATTTTAGGGAAAATGCGTTGCATATCTTTATTTAATGTGTTATTTTGGGTTCAACAAGAAAAGTGGAACAATAGGTCAATGTGGAGTTGACAAGCTAAGACAGCGAGAAATCTATTTAAAGCAAACGGACTTAGGGACAAACCCTGAACTTCAAAGGCCAACCTGTGTCTGCAGGGCTCCCTGAGACAACACCGTAACACAGATGAACTGGGACGTCCAGCCTGCAGGCTGGAGACACGCGTCAGAACCCATAAGGCATTGGGCAGGGGGCTGCTCTAAGGGGCAAGATTGAGGGACTCACCTGTGATTATTCCATTCTTGTCCAGGGGTTCCTGCCAGCTGACGCGAAGAGAGGTGTCCAGAATCTCTGTGAAACTCAGGTGCCCCACTGGTCCTGGTTCTGGAACACACAGTGACTAGGTCAATGTATTCTTGCATAATCTTACAACAACAACAATTTTCCCAGGAATGAAGTTGCATTATTACGTCGAAACAATTAAAATAGATTCATAGTTGCTACAGAAGCAAATGTGTAGTCCAGAAAAAAAAGAAAGAAAAAAAACCCAGGCTTTGCCACAAGGTTGGATTAAACAGTATAGTGTAGTGCCAAATTAACAATTAAAATAAACACTACTACAAAAATAAACATGTTTCTACTTTGCACTTCAGACATATTTTACCATATGTTTTTTCGTGTTTTATTTTCCTAACTGTAAGAAGCAGATTTGTTCATGCAATTCTGCAGCTATCGTAGAGCACTGTCTCAGAACTAACCTCCTATTTACAATTGCAGTGTTTAGGAGTCAAAAGAAGATTAATCGCTAATCGATAGAGCAATGTGTTTTATGTGAGGAGAAAAAAGGCAAACATGCATTATCTATTTTATTAGGTCCTCATATGTTTTCAATCCCACTTAATCTCTGGATTTTCTGCAGTCTCATGTTGAATCTGAGATAAGGCACTTTTTAGTCAGTTGTGTAAATCTGTCACGACGACTGGTTTCTCATAAATACTAAAATCACTCACATTTAAAGCCAAAATGAATATTACAAATGCTTCATTCTGCGGTACAACATCCCTTTGAAATAAGTAAATATATACGCACACACGCACACACACATTCCCATATGCATTTATACTACAGACCTGTATGTTATGAAAGGGAACTTTTAAGTTTCACTTATAGCGTCTTTATTGCCCAGTTTGCTTTTTTCTTTCTTTCTTAGTGTCAGCCAATGACTAAATGAATGATTTGGTGGCATGTTAAGAAAAATAATGTGTATAGGGGTAACACATTCGTAACTTTTACATAATGTATGCTAAACATAAGCATCCTAGTCCAAAAACATTTTTTGCACAAATTTAAAGGACTGATCAGGGTCCAAGTTAAGGCAGCCAAACTTGACCAGTCAAATTTTGACCAGTTAATTTTTTAAATCATAAAATCGTAGATGCATAGCTGGTCCTGGAAATAAGTGTTTGTTATGTAAAATGTAGGAAGGTCAGATTTTATAGCAACACCGCTTTTAAAGTACTGAATATACCAGAATGGACATGAAGGGAAGCGTAAAGGTGCAGTGAAATAAATAATACACAAAAGTTGTGGCTAGTCTGAAAAACAGAAAAACAGGAGTTTCGGTCAACTGAAGCGGTGTTGCTATAGAATCTGACCTTCCTACAAAAAAAAAAAAAATTACACAAGAGTTACTACCTGTTTTTCACCATATATTTGTATACGCCACATGATTACAACAGTATACACGGAGAAAAAATCCACGATGCATTTGACAGCAGGAACTCACTGTCTTCATGGGTCTGTACCAGTTGAGGGGGGCTGCTGGGCCCATCCCCTGGTGTGGTGAAGCACAGGACAGACGTTAGGTACCAGGTAAACTTCTTCAGGCCACTGATGTAGCCCAGGTGGCGGGCCCCGTGAAAGTCAGGGGTGATTGTCACCATGGTTACAGCTCCGGATGACTGCTCTGGCCACGCCAAGAGCTGCAGAAGACAAAGATGCTTTAAACAGGGCATTTGTTTTTTTGCATTTTAACCGGTTATGAATGCATACTGAGGCATCACGCCAGATCTGGCGACCAGTGCAAACATACTATAGAACACTGTACCATCTTCAGAATTTATCAGACAAAAAATGTATATCTATTCCATGCCAGATGGAAGCTTCCGGCAACAATACTTTAAGGTGTCAAGGTTTCCAAGGTTCCCTAAAAACTTCCAATAAGTCAGGCTGAATCTCCATTAGTTACAAATTTAATGTACTGGATCTGGAGCTTTTTTTATTTCCATCATGGGTACGAGGCTGGACAGAGTCTGTCAGTGGACAAAAGAGGTTGGGTGTCTATACAGAATACAGGTGTTACAAACCCAGTTTCCCATTCAATATATTTATGTGTTGATTCATCTTTTCTATCATTACTTCCTCATGTTTATAAATGGCCCCAGGTGAGCTATGTAGACAATGTGGAAGAAAGCAGCTTCCATCGTTATAAGGCAAGACTCTATTTTACTGTCAAAGTAGTAGCATTTTAGCAGTTCTAAATTCAGTCGAGCACTTTAGTACCGACGGCGTGCAGTGTAATCGAAACATACCTTATACCCCTGATTGATTCCATTGATGAACTGTTGCGGGGGTGGATTCCACGTAAATTTGATTGTGGTTGAGTTCAGGGAATAAGCCTCCACATCCTGAGGGGGCGCCGTCGGAACTGAAAACAGGCGAGGATCATGAGAATCTCCTTCTCTCTCTTTAGGTCAGAGGGAGGCATTACAGACCCAGTTTCTCGTCACACACATCCATCTATTGTTATCGCCCCCATAGTAAACAAAGGTGGGTTGAGCTGCTCAAGCCATGCTTACTACTCTGCTCTATCAATGCTGGTGGTCTTGTGACGGTGTTATTTTGACAGTTTCAAGAGCACTTGAAAAAAACACATTGAAAATCGAATGCCCAGGAAGGTGAACTATTTCACAGAGCAGTAAAATGACTTGAGAAGACTAGACTCTTCTGTTAGTATAATGGCAAATGCAACAATCCATCTGTTCCAGGTGGCATTTGAGCCTCAAATTTGGTCTACACATGAAAATAAATAAATAATCTGAGTATAACGTGGCAAGTATATCTGGAGCATCCATTACAACTGCAGATTTGTAGACTGATTTGTAGACCTACACTGACTTTTTAAATTTATATACATTTATCTATTTATATACTATTCTGCAGGAAGCTTCACCAGTAAGGCAATGGATAAGCAGAGAAAAAAAGTGGTTGATAAAAAAGCAACCGTAAACTTGGCCATGGATCTTGTGCTTTCACACGGTGCAGGAAAACCTATCCCTTTCCTAACACAAGGAGTTTCGGGGAAAGTCCGATGATAAGACTGTTACAGAAATGTCAGATATAAATTTGCCTCAATCTGATATCTGGTGCCATCTGACCTGGCGCTGAGCAGCATAGGGTGAGTTCTAATGGCCAGGGCAACACACGCAGTGTTCCGAATCAGATCCCCTCCAGTCACTGCAATCCTCAGGCCCCCTCTTGAGTGGAATGCTAAACATGCCAATTGTCAGGTTACACTCAAGAAACCATTACTGAAGGACACACCCACAAGAGACCCAAACAGTTTAGCGGTGATATTAACATGCAGCCCCAGTTGTGTACCGCAGTGGATAATGGAACTTTTAAAAGTTTCGGTGTGTATTCTCTTAAAGCTATCTGTAAGACATTAAAGCGACAGCATCTAAGCTTCTCTGAGCTAGTCCTCAGCTCTTCACTTGTGTGACTGCCGGGTGCTTTCTTCTCTGCGGACCACGGTGAGAATCCTGCCTTTGAAAATGCGTGTTACATAATGAACAAGTATCAAAACACACAGCTTGTACACGCTGTGATCGCGACGGCGGCACATTCCCGTCTAGGCTCGCCTTCCTAATCTTTTCGTCTTATTAATTTTCAAGAAACGTCCACTTGCGATGGAAATACGCGAGAGGGGACGATACAAAAGACTGGAAACTCTGTGTGATGTGACACCTGTGCTACAAACTGCAGAACAATCCGGAATGGCACTCCAGGCATCTCATCACCTTGATTTCCTAACACACTATTGCCAATGTTTTTTGTTTTTTGTTTTAAATCAAGAGCAGCTTGGAGAAACAAATTATTATCAACTTGCAGCACAACAAGCTACGAGCCGAATGACCGCAGCATAATCAACCGTGAAATCCCAAATAGGTTTTGGCTATCTTCGAACCAGTCACAAGCCAAGAGCGGGGCGAGTGGGTGTATGAGTGGCATAGATAGTATTTCTATCAAGATTGTGCGATTCTTGCACATATCAGCCTTATCCAAGTGGTCTACGCCAAGCTGGCAAAGCCACTGCAGACAGTAATGTTCTCACACATAACAAAAATGGGGCCGCATTTTCGATGCTTAGGTTGCCTTAGAAACTGTATAAACAGAACCGATTAGCGGAGGTTGGTTGGGATTACAGGACAATTGAAATGACGCTATTATTAATCTAATCTGCATTTATAATGAATCTTGTATTTTTCTTCTTAAGCTCCATGGGCACCATGCCCGTAGGTGTTCAAAGCAGTTCATGCTCTGAATTTCAAACATCTTGTTTTTTTACAACCGGCATGTCTGCACCGGATGGTTGACCATCCTCCTTTATCCAGGCTTGGGACTGGCAAAGAGACCACTGGATCACAGACCCAAGGCAGAGGAGCTTACAGCACCTGGTATTTCAAGGTGGTCTCCCATCTAAGTACTAACCAGGCCCAGCCCTGCTTAGCTTCCAAGATCAGACGAGATCGGGCATTGCAGAACACCATGGCTGCTGTAACTTGTATTACTGATAATACTGCATAATAGTGCATTTTCAGAAGAGTACAGCAACAAAACGTTTTTCAAGACGCTAATGTGAAATAAGATAAAATTCCCACTAATAAGCTTAATTTATCCCACACACGTTCACTTTCAATGTTGTTTTCCTTTCACGGTATTTTAGCGTTCTAATCAATTTAAAAAACACATTTTTTTACATTTTTTTTTCGAAGAATGTAATTTAACAATACTTTTTAAATTACTTCGAAAAGTTACTTTTAAAATTCAGTTCCATTCCCATCATGAGTTGGACCTAATCAATTACTTATTCATGTGTCCGGAACTGACCGAGGATAATGAAACCAAGTGCTTTTACAGCAATTTCAAATGTCACCAATATATTGATTTTATGGATATGAAGGCAATCAAAAGATATCATAATTTTCATGTGGAGATTTACTCTATATTGATTCTTGTTAATTCAGGAGCCACAATTGCTTCCAATGTATCAAGAGCTTTCTACGGCATTACTGATTTACTTTCACATAAAAGAAATTAGATAAATTAATGGTCTTTCTTCCCTGTTCCCCCTTAATCAACCTTAGTCAATAAATTTGCACTTCTTAAAAAAGAAAGGCTAATCAACCCGGCACTAAAATCTAATAGGTTTTGCTACTCCACAAAACATAGCATGGTTTATGACAACTGAAAATCCACTTGGGTTAAAAAAAGAAGAAAAAAAGACGCATGATTCATTTGGAGAGGCGGAACTAGAGCTGGGATCAGACTTTGGTCTGGAGCGCCTCATTAAGGCCTCCAAGGTCTTTTAGACAGAGCCTTTCCACGATTGTGTGGAATAATTGTTTTTAACACAATTAACCTCAAAGTCAGGAGACTCCCTCCAACTCAGCCAATATGCAGAGTATCCAGACATTTTATGCATGCAATGCCTACACCTGACCTTGACAGGGGACCAACTGTTGAAAAAAATAACCACAGGGGCGTAAAAAAAATCATACCGCAGGGTTCCGTTGACGATTTCCTGAAAGCTTTTCCTTTTGATGACATTTATTAAAAATAAAAGAAAAACAGCAGTAGCAAAGGGGGTCTTACCTCCCTGCAGCGTGTACTCGTTCACAGACTGGCTGAACACACCCAGGCCGGCTCCTGTGAATGCCGCCACCTGGATTTCATACTGCGTCCAGATGATGAGATCTCTAATCAGGCAATAGTTTATCTCTGGGTTGGTGATGTTCTTCTGCTGGAACTCCCCAGGGAGGCCAGAAAGGCGGTACCTGGAGTAAAAAAAAATAAATAAATAAATAAATTATAAATATCCCCCAACAGTGTATTCCTGTTCAGCTCTGATCTTAAATTCATAACATTTACAGTAGTTGCAATTATAATTCACCTGTGTTCTTCTACAGGTACTCAGTAATGACAGAAGTGATTATACCACACTGTATACAACCCATCCACACAAAAGTCACGATGACCTAAAACAATATGACATGAACTAGCTTTTAATTTGTTTGATATGTTAATACATTGTTGTTGATTAATATAAAGCAATTAAAACACATTTTGAACTGAACAAAGTTTAAAAAAAACAAAAAATGCAGTTAGCCTTTTATAAATCCTCTTTTGGCATGGATTATTCTGACAAGATGCTTCCTGTAATGTTTTGTAGAAAAGAATATCTGATGCTCTCACATGCACCAACACACCCATATTAACACCCAGGCACACATTTGTTTACTGCTCCTATTTAATCAGTGGTATGAACAAATATTGATGATGCTGTTAGGTCTTTTGTTCCCTAAATGATTTTAGTTTCCCTCAAAAATAAGGATATGGGTTATTCGTTTATTAATTTATTAAATGTTGTCATACATGTAAATGTTGACTGACCGGTTTGCAAACCGGTCAGTCAACATTGTCCAATAAATCCCACAGCGTAAACAAACTTCCTATTTTGGATTTCTACCCTTAAATTCAGTTATTGTGTCCTGAAACAAACACACGGTTCCATCCCGGCTTGGAACAGTTTTGTTCTTTGGCTGGTATTGCTTGCAGAAGGGTACACCTATCCCACTGTAGCCTGTGTGCTCTTTTCAGGATTCCTGGGGTGCGCAGGCACCGCCTGAATGTGCACAGAGGCCTTATGTCACAGAGGCCTGCTCAGAGAGGAAGCAACCCATCATCTTCAGGCAGCTTTAGTCCCCGACAGATCTTGATTCTCTGCTCATGGACAACAGATGAGTCTTCAGCAGCCCCTGGCAGATCAGTTTTTTTACCTGGCAGCTCAGAAAAGAGGACTGGACATGCAGCACCTGTATGTCTCTTTACTTCTGAAAAAGCTAGCCCTCGGAAAAGCTAACCCTATCCATCCACCTGACAGCTCCAGATCTGCTGTAGAAAGAGGCGTAACGTGTTCACTTCAGTGCAACTGTGGGGATAAGGCACTTCATCACCTCTACAGGGCCATCACTTGTTCACTGTTACTTGTCAGTCTTGACAGCCTTAGTGTTTGTTGGCTGTAAAAATTACTAGACAGAAACTAGTGACTGCACATGGCCATTGATTGGTTCAAATCAAAACTTAACAGGAGCTAATTATTATTTTTTTTATTATACAAACCTGATCCGGTTTTTCGCTGTAATCCTGCTTACCTGAGGACATAACCCCGTAACACACCATTGAGCTCAGGTTCAGGAGGAGGCTGCCACTGCACCATGATGGACTGGTTGGTCCGGCCACTCGCCACAATATTTTTGGGTGGAGCACTCGGAGCCTCCTCTGGCAGCATTAACCTATAGCGAGCCATAAGCAATTGATAAACATAAATAAACACCATTAGGAAAAACACACACCAACACTAAAAAGAATGTTGGTTTACTTTAGAATTACTGCATGTGCCAATGATTTTAAAGTGATCTCTCTGAAGATAATTAAACACTTTGAAGTTTTAGTTCTAACTGCAGACTAGTTAAAGATATTTGATGAGCTGAGAGAAGCTAATTCAACCCACCCCAGCCTGAAAAAATGCGTTGGAATTCATATTCTAGCGATCGTAACCTCTACCTCAACCTCTATCTCAAACTCTATCACAACCTCTACCTCAACCTCTACCTCAACCTCTATCACAACCTTTACCTCAACCTTTATCACAACCTCTACCTCAACCTTTATCACAACCTCTACCTCAACCTTTATCACAACCTCTACCTCAACCTCTACCTCAACCTCTACCTCAACCTCTATCACAACCTTTACCTCAACCTTTATCACAACCTCTTCCTCAACCTTTATCACAACCTATTATAGGGGATGTGGATACGGAGTGCTTCAACACCCACCGGAAAAGCTAGATTTTCTCCATGCATGGTAACAATAAAACCACACAAACAGATTACATAAATAGCACATTTTAAAATTATTCAACACTAGTATTATAAATTACCTAAAAGAAAACCACATAATTCCTCTAGATTAGATTAAAACATCATTATTTTCTAATATTGAACCGTCGTCAGTGTACACGCATGTCATGCATTGTGATAAGTAGCCCTGCCAGCTCGTGAGACACTAGGTGCCTTGGCCAGGTTCTGCCAGCATGTCCTCTTCCACTAGTAGTCGGAGTGCATAGGAGGTGCAACAGCCGCCACCATGGATTGTTCATCGAAGACTGAACGTTATTTGCATCAAAGTCAACTTGTAACATTAGCACACACAACAACAAACAAACCAAGAATGTTCAGTCGGGCCTGTAGTCAATGCTAAATGGCTCATGAATATTCAATGAATTAAAGGTCTATATGTTTGTTTGGGAAAACCTGCTTAAATGAAAGTCGATGTTTTGAATTATTATTATTGGAAAAATTGTTTTTGGAATTTAAAAAGTTAATATATTAATAACCACAATACATTTTTTGTGGTTTAATTTGCTATATACAGCAACCTGATGGCATATCCTTTTTTACATTACAAGTAACATCAATTGCTTTACTCTTAGCTCAACCTTTACGTAATACACTTCATGCTAATGAATTTCTAAATCTGTATTAACAAGGATCACTGCATTGCATCTAACTTGAGACTTCTAAGTTTAATGAGTGATCTATGGGTTATTTCAGATTTATAGCCAACGTCTCTTTAAATCTGCAATCATGTGTTAGTCCTTGCTGGAAGTCTTTTTAATTAATGTCCTCAATTTTTTTTTTACACTGAGCACCGCTCTGGTGTGTCTTTGTAAATCTGCCTAATAGCGATCATATGAGAGAGCACTCCATTCTGATTGCAATAGCATTCCTCTTTGACGATCTTCCCATAATGGGATATTTACAGACTTATCTTACGTACCCTTGCACGGCACATCTCTGGTAGAGCATACAGGCTATACATCATGTATGATGGGGAAAGGTTTGTGTTATTTCAGAACAGCTGTGGTGTTATGATTTGTTTTGTAGTAGTAGTGTGGTTCTACTAATTGTAGCACACTCAGGTGCCTGGGGAGGAAGAGTTTTGTTCAGATTGGTAAGTCTGTACCTGTTGGGTTTTGATTTTTAAAACGGTGGTGGATTTGTTTATTGGTTTACAATAAAGCAATAAAACATTTTTTTTGATCAGCTACGGTCTTTTTCTGCGACTTTCTGCGACTTGGCTGCAGTTATGCCCAATAAAAGGAGAAGTATGGTATCTCTATAGATACAGGGGGTTCAGATAAAGTATCAGAACGCTACCGGACCAAGCACGCTCCAGCGTGTTACATAAACCTATGCACATTGATTTAAAAAATAATAATTAAAGATTAAGTAACATCAGAAAATCCAATAATAATCTTCTAGATTGTGGTCTATGTGATTTTGTTAGCCCTTAAAGTAAATGGACTTCCTCCAGCACATTCGTTGAATGGGATAATTGCCCACTTAAAGCGAGTTCTGGTCCTCTTAAGGTGACTTAAAATATATAGGATGTTAAAATATTGTTTGTAGGTATTTCTGTTTAAGTACTTACTTAAACTTTTTATACTGTATATAATTTCTTATTTTTTACGTCACTGGTGTAAACCATTATGGAAAATCTTATAACATTCTTTCTCGTGAATCAAAATCCAGGTATACAAAAAAGAAAGAAAAAAAAGGTCAAGATTGATTTTGATTATGTCCAAGCGATTGAGGCCATGAAAGTCTTCGATGTAGTTGGAATGATTGGAGTGGCCATCTTCAGAATCACGTCAAGTGTGTCTGCTGGGATCAATAATGTGATGCAGTTCTTTGTGTTTGTCTCTTGGTGTGAGTCGTAAAGCATTTCCACTACAGTCTTTTTTCATGTGATCAGAGCTCCACGCAGACCAGTCAACAGAATTCCAACAATAGTTAGGAATGGTTTTCCAGGACCGATGTCACGATTCACGATAATACAATTTACATGGATTCTTGAATGAACATTTTTTGGCCCATTAATGTGTGGTGGATTCAAGCACATCCACCTTCAAGTGTCAGAGGATGGGTTTTTCAGAAACACAAGCGATGTGAAATTACTGAAAGGTCAGTTCAATAAAGTCTGATGAATATAAATTGCTGATTTTGGAGTAAATGGATGCCTGATGTTCTCTTGGAGCAATAAATAATTCTGGCTTTTCCACAAGAAAAACAACTTACTTTAGCTCAAGAGTTCTAAAATCTGCAGAAAAATGCAGTTAGACAAATTCTGGCCCTATACTGACCTCCCGTAATGCTGCTCTGGTTTAGAGAGAACCACAGCTTCACATTCTACAGGGCAGGGGTGCCCAAACACGGCCCATGGGCCACATTTGGCCTACTACAACATATGGTTCGTCAGATGTGCATAGAATGATGTTTAATGAAACAAAGAAATGTTTAAATAAATATAATATCTTTTAGATTTGAAGTCTGCTTGAAGTAAACAATACATGATTCAAATGACCAAATTTACACTATATGGACAAAAGTATTGGGCCACACCCCTTAATCATTGAATTCAAGTGTTTAATTCAGTCCCATTGCCGCAGGTGTATAAAATCAAGCACCTAGCCATGCAGTTTGCCTTTACAAACATTTGTGAAAGAATGGGTCTTTGAGCTCACTGAATTCGAGCGTGGTGCTGTAATAGGATGCCACCGTTGCAACAAGTCAGTTAATTAAATTTCTTCCCTCCTAGATATCAACTGTAATGTAGAGGTATTCTTGCAAAGTAGAAGCATTTAGGAACCACAGCAACTCAGCCACGAAGTGGTAGACCACGTAAAGGTGCAGAGTGGGGTCGCCGAGTGCTGAGGCGCATAGTGCGTAAAACTGTGCGCCGGGAGCTTCATGGCATGGGTTTCCATGGTCGAGCAGCTGCATGCAAGCCTTACATCACCAAGCACAATGCCAAGTGTTGGATGGAGTGGTGTAAAGTGTGCCGCCACTGGACACTGGAGCAGTAGAAACGTGTTCTGTGGAGTGACGAACCATGTTTCTCTATCTGGCAGTTTTATGGACGAGTCTGGGTTTGGAAAATGCCAGGAGAACATTTCCTGCCTGACTGCATTGTGCCAACTGTAAAGTTTAGTGGAGGAGGGATGATGCTATGGGGTTGTTTTTCTGGGGTTGGTCTAGGTCCCTTAGTTCCACTGAAGGGAAATGTTAATGCATCAGCATTTGGAACATTTTGGAAAATTCTATGCTTGGCCCACACAGAGCCCTGACCTCAACCCTATCGAACCCCTTTGGGATGAACTAGAATGGAGATTGTGAGCCAGGCCCTCTCACATCAGTGTCTGACCTCACAAATGCTCTTCTGGAAGAATGAGCAAAAATTCCAACAGACACACTCCAAAATCTTGTAGA